>JANEZZ010000956.1:0-98254 GCA_026122225.1 Heloderma charlesbogerti
TGACATCTGACTGGCAGGGGCTGCTCAACCAATAAGAGAGGCTCCCCCCCTTTCCCCTTTCCAGATGCACCTGCATTTTAGGAGCAAGCCTCACTGAGCCCAATGGGAGTTGCTTCCAAGTAGACACACATATGCTTGTGCTGCGAAAGGGTGGGGGGAGAACACAGAGATGGAAACCAGCCCCCATTTTCACCCACTGGACCTCATGGACCACAATGGGAATTACTACTGAGGAGACAGTAATAGGTTTGTTGTGGGAAAGACAGTAATAAACACAAAGATGGAAACCAGCCCCCATTGTAACCCGCAGGATATCTGTAATGACGCGGTGAATTAGTTACTTCCTTAAGGCAATGAATCAGAGCTTCGAGATCGCAGTGAAATGCGCTTAAGGGCTTGGGCTTCAAAATGTTCTGTGTCACTTGAGGGGCTTCCCTTTTATTTCTGTGGGCATTCACAGGGCAAGCCTCATTCTGGACAACAGGAGGAACCAACCCTTGACCGGGGTCATGGTGAAAGGCAAACCCCTGGGAAGGGCTAGCATACCCGAGGTCAATGCAGGAATCGGGGCACATAGCAACTATACTGCATACCCAAGGTCAATACAGGCATACAGCAACTATACTGGGGAGAACCCAGCTTAAGGAAAAGAATCAGACTCTAAGCAGTCTCCGGAAATCTGTTTTTCCCCCGATAAGCTCCGGGGTGGCTGCTGGATGGCCACGACACCATGTATCCTAAACGATCTCTACCCGCAGCCCCCTTGGAGTAAATAACTGGTGGAAACACCTGCCAGGAGCAATTAAGACCTGGACTGTAGGAAGGCTGGATCAGTAATAAGAAGATATGCTAGGGAATTGAAGTCTTTCTACTCCCCTGAAACGATTAAGATATTTGTAAACAAGAAAAAAATCATAAAGGGAGCTAACTAGAAATGAGAAAATGATATTCCAAAGACACTGCTGGCATAGTTTGGACACAGCCATAAAGATGAAAGACAAGGAAGCCCTTTGGAAGATTGTAAACAGCGGCTTAAATAGTGATCATCGTATTGTAAACTCTCAAATATCAAAGATGGATTAGGAGAAGCATTTTGTGCCCCATTTAATGCCCACACCCTGCTGCTTTGGAGCTCCACTCTTGACACCAGGGATCCATGGCCCCATATATCTCATAAAGAGAGAGAGAGTCATTAATTAATCCACTGCCAGTCAAAAATGCACAAGGAGAAGACTATGTTCCAGCAGAGGTATTCAAATACAACATCAAATGGTGGCTGCCTAGTTTGGCCAAATTGTTTGACCACATTAATCCCACTGGTAACCTCCCGATGGGCTGGAACACTTCTACAGTAATTTCGATCTTTAAAAAGAGGGATTGTATGCTCCCCTCAAACCATCGGCCAATTAGTCTTATTGATATTGCAGCCAATATATGTGAGACATGTGCTGAACAAACTAGGAGATGGGGTTACTATGAATAATTTTCTTATAGAAGAACAAGTTGGGTTCTGAGCTGCTTACTCAACAATGGAGCATTGTTTTGTATTAGACCATTTGGCTCATCAGTATCAAACCCAACGAAAGTTAAAATTGTATGTGGTGGTTGTTGATTTCCAAGAAGCCTTTGACTCTATTAATAGGAGCAGGTTATGTGCTAAACTGGCAGAGTTAAACATGAATTGACACCTCTTGATCTTGCTACATTTGTTACATGAACACTCAGATATTCAGCTGAGATTTTCCCCTGTTGGACATGTATCGGACAAGACTGCAGTATCTTGAGGTGTTAAACAGGGGTGGTTATCAAATCTATCCAATTCTAACCTTGCTGAAATCAAAACTAGTCTCTCAGTATGCATAGGGAGGTGGCGGTGGCGGCGGCGGCCGGTCTTCCGACCGGCTGCTTCTGCCGCCGCCATTTGCAGTCTCCCCCCCCCATTCATGTTAGGCTATGCAAAGACTTACGTAGCTTATCATGTCTGGGTTAAAAAAAAAAAATGCGTACGCAAATGGCGGTGGCTACGGCCGCCGCCATTTGCATTCCCTATTTTTGGTTGTCTTAGTCTACGTAATTATTTATGTAGACTAAGACTGTGAAACTAAGGGGGGGAACACAAGTAGCGTAGCAGATGCTATTTGCATTCCCCCTTAGTTTCGCCGTCTTACTCTACATAAATATTTACGTAGACTAAGACAACAAAAAATAGGGAACGCAAATGGCAGCGGCCATAGCCACCACCATTTGCGTATGCGTTTTTGTTTTTTGTTTTTACCCAGACGTGATAGGCTACGTAAGTCTTTACGTAGCCTATCATGGCTGAATACAGGGACGCAAACGGCAGCGGCTACGGCCGCCGCCATTTGCGTCCCTGCTAGCCAGCGGCCGGATGTCCACTGCTGGCGGAGCCTGTCTGTGGCTCTGCGGAATCCCCGCGGAGCGGAGCCAGCCAGCCAGGATTCCGAGGGGAGGGAGGGAGCGCCTCCCCCCCTCAGCGGAAGCCAGCGGAGCCAGGTTAGGGGGGTTTTGTACATCCCTATTCTATTGTTCTATCTTTTCTCAAATTCATTCTAAGTTCGTTCTTCAGATACATGTTTTGAGAAAAAGTCAATCTTGTCTGACTCAGTTGGAATTAATATTTTGTTTACATGCCATAATAAGACAATTCTCCTAGGACTGGCCAATTTTACACTTGCAGCACAAAGCTACAGAGGTGCTTTTTGGGGGGGGTTGACTTTGCAAACTGATTAAAACTGTGCTTTATCTGATATTTACTCAACTATGTTTTTTGTATGCTTGTTGTAACCATTGGTTGCAACAATAAAAGCTTGACTGAGTGATTGTTTGAAGTAAATGGAGCTGAGCAAAAACTGTTCCTGTTTATTTTGCCTGTCCCTTTCTTTCATAGCTCACCAAATATCCCTGGAGATTCAACTCATGGCATCCTTGATTAAAATGATTGTTGTCTTCACAAGGGAGAATAATGAGCCCTTTGTCACCCCACCTTGAGCTCTTAGGATAGGACAGGCAATGATTCTGTCACAATTAGGGATGGCGGAGAATTTCTCCCCGAAACTTCGGGGGCCGAGCGCCAACGCGTTCGGCCCCCCGAACAAGTTTCGGTGAGAAATCCTCCGCACCACCCCCGCCCCCGCACACACCCCCCGGGACGGGACTAACCTTCCCTGAAGGTCCCTCCCGGCGGCGGGTCCGGCTGGCGGTTCGTCCGGTGTTCGAGCGGGGCGGGAGCGGCAGCCGGTCTTTCGACCGGCTGCCGCCCCCGCCATTGCAATCAAAGAAAAAAAAAAAGACGTCCCCTGATAGGCTACGTGATGATTCACGTAGCCTATCACGGCTAGATTTGCCAAGTCAGCTGTGATAGGCTACGTGAATCGTCACGTAGCCTATCCCGGGTGACTTAAAAAAAAAAAAAAAAAAGTGTGTACGGATAATGGCGGCCCCCATAGGGAGCCGCCATTCCCGTTCCTTATTTGGTGGCTGTCGTCTACGTAAATGTTTACGTAGACTACGGCGAAAATAAGGGCAACGCTAAATACACTAAATAAGGAACGCGAATGGCGGCTCCCTATGGGGGCCGCCATTCGCGTACGCGCTTTTTTTTTTTTTTTTAAGTCACCTGGGATAGGCTACGTGACGATTCACGTAGCCTATCATGGCTGACTTTGCAGATCTACATGAATCGTCACGTAGCCTATCAGGGGGCTTTTTTTTTTTTTTACTTCCGCGTTCGCGGCCGGGCAAGGCGGGAAGCCTCCTCCCCGGCCTGAATTTCGGCCGGGCGAGGCGGGAAGCCTCCCCCCCCAGCCTGAATTTCAGCCGGGCGAGGCGGGAAGCCTCCCCCCCCGGCCTGAACTTCGCGGGAGGACCAGCGAAGCGCTCCCCCCACCGCGAACGGCCTTCGACGACAGGTAAGCGACTTTCGTCCACCCCTAGTCACAATGTTGAATGGGCAGAGAAACGTTAGGAGCTTGAGAGGACAGATAGTCCATGACAGAGGAAGAGACACTTCATAGTTCCTTCCAGGTTCAAGTCAGGCAGGAGAGAAAGGTGGTGGGGTGTGGAGGGGGCGGCTTTTACCTCCCTCTCTCTCCTTTTATTTCCTCCACACTGATTTTTCCTTTGTTAATTTGGTTCACCATCATTTGTTTCCAATGAGAGAGAAAATACTTGCCCTACATCCAAGCCTGGCCCAATTTCTTCCCTGGGTCTGTCTGTCCAGGTAAGGACTGGCCTTTAGATCCAATGGATGAATTAACCATTGTAGCATATAAATCTCCAAAAGTATAAACAGCAGCATATTCGATCAAGAAAATTAAGTGGAGGCCGCTAGGGTGGAAAGGAATGTATTTAGCATGCTTCTAAACCTCACTATTGTTGGTGCATGCCTTGTCTCCAGGGGAGGCATAGTCCAGAGTGCAGGGGCAACGCCATCATTTCATTACGTTTATCTATTTATTACATTTCAGTACAGGCCAAGAGTCAAAGGTCTTCCAAAGCCTCTACGCTATTTGTGTTCCCCTTATTTTCGCCGTCTTAGTCTACATAAATGTTTACGTAGACTAAGACGTGCCAAAATAAGGAACGCCACCGCCATTTGCGTAGGCGCGTTTGTTTGTTTTTTTAAGTCAGACGTGATAGGCTATGGAAGCATTTACATAGCCTATCACGGCCGACTGCAGGGATGCATCCTTGCTAGCCAGCGGCCGGATGTCCGGATGCTGGCAAAGCCAGGTGGCGGCTCCGCAGAATCGCTGCGGAGCACAGCCGGCCGGCCAGGATTCTGCGGGGGGGGACGCCTTCCGTTCCTCCCCCCCACCATCAACATAATCCCTGAAAGGTAAGTACATCCCTATCTAGGACCTTTTTGTACATCCCTATCTAGGACCTTCTACACGAGTAGCATCACGTTGCACTTGGCCTGGTAGCATATAGGTAGCCAGTACTACTCTTTCGGCAGAATTTTGTATGTTGGCTACTCATTGTGCCATACTGCAACTGAGATCCTGTATTTGCATCCCTTTTTGATTCGCCATTTTAGCCTACGTAAATATTTACGTAGGCTAAAATGGTGAATCAAAAAGGGATGCAAATAGTGCCCGCTACGCTATTTGTGTTCCCTTTATTTTCACCGTCATATTCTACGTAAATATTTACGTAGATTAAGATGGCCAAAAATAAGGAACGCAAATGGCGGCAGCCGCGGTTTTTGTTTTTTGTTTGTTTTCCCCCAGAGACCTCCGGGGACGGAAATCCGGCTGCCGATGGCTCTGGCCTGGCTGGGCCTGGCCGGCTGCTCCGCAGAGGTGCCGCAGAGCACAGCTGGCTGTGGAGGATTCCAAGGGGGGAGGAACGGATCGCCTCCCCCCTTGTCGAGGAATCCGGGGGGAGGGACGGAACACCTCCTTTCCCCACCATCAACATAATCCACGGAATGGTAAGTGACTTTCATACATCCCTACACACTCAGAGTGCACTGCAATAATCCATCCTGGATTCCTCTTCGCCTCAGTCCTGCTTTTCCTGTCCTCCAAGATACATTCTAGCTGAGCTTCTGTGCTTATAGTTTTGAGTTTTGTGTCCAGACGTATTTCTCTGACAGACTTTCCCTTTCAGCTTCTTTCTGACCAATTCCCTTGTTTAAGGGATCTTTCCTCTTTTGAAGTAAATTTGACAGTTGACGCTATTCCGCTACAAAACAATTTATTTTTTTTTAAGAGCCAAAATTCCTACTCAGCCCACAATAGGACAACCAGTACAACCCACACTGCATGCTGGGCGGGAGGGAGGGGGCTAGAAAAGCTGGAATGAAGGAGAAAGGGGGCCATGTGGCCTAAATATTGGCTGGCTCTCCCCCTGCCCCACTTTGACATCGAAAACAAAGGCTGATGGCCTTTGACCTTGTCATGCCCTTCACCCCGACCTGCAACATCCCACCCCTCTCAACCAAGCAAGCTGGGCGCAGGGTGAGGGGACTTCATGCTCAATGAAAACATACAAGGAGTGAGGGGCCATACAGAACTCCACTGGAACAATATACAGCATGAAAGAAGAGAATTTACAGTGTTTTATAAACAAGTTATAAACAAATAAAGCACAGTTGATTATCTCCCTCCCCCCCCAAATTACAGAGGAACTGAGTATTTCCAGTGCATGTAGATCACATCAAACAGATCAGTATCACATAGGGATGGTGGAGAATTCCTCCACGGAAGGAATAGCACCCACTACGCTATTTGCGTTCCACTTTTTTTTGCCGTAATAGCCTAGGTAAATATTTAAGTAGGCTAAAATGGAGAAAAATAAAGAACGCAAATGGCGGCCGCTGTAGCCACCGCCATTTGCGTACTCCATTTTTTAAAAAAATTGATTGGCTTGCCATGATAGGCTACATGAATACTTACATAGCCTATCAGGCAGCCTGGCTGGATGCAAATGGCGGCCACTATGGCAGCCACCATTTGCGTCTGCACCAGCCAGTTCACGGCCGAAACTCCAGCTGCGGACGGCCATGGCCGGCTGCTCCGCAGCGCTGCCGCGGAGCAGAGCCAGCCAGGCAGGATTCCGGGGGGAGGACCGGATCGCCTCCCTCCCCACTGAGGATTCGGGGGGAGGGACGGAGCCCCCCCCATCGTGAACAGAATCTGTGAAAAGCTAAGTGACTTTCGTACATCCCTAGTATCACATCAGACATATCAACGGAACCGTGGTGTGTCACCCTTTCTAGTGAGAACAGACAGGAGGTATTCACACCACCCTTTTCGCACACACACACATGTTTCTAGAGAGATGATGGGAGTTGGGGAAAGTGGTGGAGTCTGATGGACTCACCCCATTTGCGGCCCCCTGGTAGAGATGTATGAAAGTCACTTACCTTTTCGCAGCTTGGATACGCGGTGGGGGGGAGGCGATCCGTGCCTCCCTCCAGAATCCTCACCGGGCTGGCTCCGCTCCGTGGTGGCTCCGCAGAGCCACTGGCCAGGGCTGTCCGCAGCCAGAGTTCTAGCTGCGGACTGGCTGCTGCGGAAGCAAATGGCGGCCGCTGTAGCAGCCGCCATTTGCGTCCAGCGAAGCTGCTGCGATAGGCTAAGTAAGTATTTACGTAGGATATCATGGCAAGCCCCCCCCCCCCAAAAACAGCATAGGTAAATGGCGGCGGCTATGGCGGCCGCCATTTGCGTTTCCTATTTTTCACCATTTTAGCCTACATAAGTATTTGTGTTTCCTTCGGGGAACACAAATAGCATAGTGGACGCTATTTGCGTTCCTTTTTTTCCCCACCGTCATAGCTTACGTAAATATTTACGTAGGCTAAAACGGCGAGGGGAAAAAGGAATGCAAATGGTGCCCAGTACGCTATTTGTGTTCCCCTTTTTAGTGGCTTACTGGTTTTCACTAAGTACGATCAAATTTTATTTTTCACCTCAAAACAACGTCAAGTATAATTCAACAAATGGAATTACTTGCAAACTGGGGCAAAATGAAATATGAACACGCACAAAATGTCCCCGTGCACCTTTAGAAACAGAGTTCCAGGCTGAAGTACTGTGGTAAAAATACTTGCCTGCAAACCAACTGTAGTGGAAAAGTCCTAGCCATGTGAAGAGTACATGTCCAGATATAAAACTAAGCACCTCGTGCACAGTGCCTGACCATTACCTAATGGGTAAGTTATTGGCTAGAAAAGAAGAAAGGACCAACTTATATCTTGTTATTTACATTATCACCATGATAGTTGTCTTCCTCTTCTTCCTCTTCTTCCTCTTCTTCCTCTTCCTCTTCCTCTTCCTCTTCCTCTTCCCCTTCCCCTTCTCCTTCTCCTTCTCCTTCTCCTTCCATTGCACTGGAGATGTGCGCTGTCCACCAAGATTTTGCTAAGGGGATTCTTACAGCTATTAACATATGACTCACCATCACCACTAAATCTCTCAGGATCACCCAAGAGTATCATTGTTGGGCTTAATTCGAGCTCATTATAGCCTGCAATTTCTCTGATGGCATTCATTATCTTCCTCCAACATTCCTTAGCTAGTTTACAATGCCTCCCTATCTGGCCAAAGGTCCCCCTACAATTATGCCTCCAGCACATCTCTCTTACCAGTGGAAATATCTCAGACATCCTGGCCATTGTATAATACCATGTGAATTCATTTATCCAAGTTTTCTCTAGAAGTCACATCAAATACATGCCTACCAATAGTTGAACACACATACTCCCATTGTTCCTCTGAAATTCTGTTAAATTCTCTTTACCACCTCAATTTAATTGCCTCTGTTCCATTATATCTCTCTATCTTATCTATATCTAATCGGAGAGAGAGGAGAGATATTAAAGGGGCAGGGGGGGTGCCCCTTTGGTAAGGTGGCCAACATCTCTGCACCTTGATTCAAAAAGGAGCTTCAGGACTAGCCATAGCTCCTGCACACGACTCTGCCACATCGCTCTAAGAGTGCTACTTCATAATACAGCCAGGCTTAGAGCTGACTCCAAAAGCACCATTGTGAGAGTGCATCTCCTAAATTGAGAAGCATTTTTCCTCTGAGGATTAACCAACCCATCAGTTGGTTACGGGGTTGCGTAGGGACACAAATGGCGTCCCCTGTGTGGGCCGCCATTTTCATCTAGGGATGTCAGAGAATTCCACCACGGATCTCGGGGAGGCCGAATGCCAGCACATTCGGCCCCCCGAAATCAGTAGCAGAATGGTCTGCCCCCCCCCCCCGGGATGGGACTCACCTTGGGCGGATCTTCCTGGGGGCGGCGGCTCCAGCAGCGGTGTGGCGGTGGCGTGGCGGTGGCGGCGGCTGCGGCGGCTGGTCTTCCAACCAGCTGCCGCCGCTGCCATTTCCAGTAAAAAAAACAAACAAATGTGCGTATGCAAATGACGGCGCCCATGGGCGCCGCCATTTGTCTTCCTTATTTTGGTACGTCGTAGTCTACATAAACATTTACGTAGACTAAGACGGCGAAAATAAGGGGAACGCAAATAGCATAGATAGCATACGCGCGGTTGTTGTTGTTTTTTTAAATCAGCCGTGATAGGCTACGTAAACATTTGCGTAGCCTATCATGGCTGACTGCAGGGACGCAAACGGCGGCAGCTATGGCTGCCGCAATTTGCATCCCTGCTAGCCAGCAGCCGGATGTCCTGCCGCTGGTGGAGCCGGCCGGCGGCTCTGCAGAATCCATGCGGAGCGGAGCCGGCCAGCCAGAATTTTGGGGGGAGGGACGGAGCGCCTCCCCCCCACCACGAATGTCACCCTTCGAAAAGGTAAGTGACTTTTGTAATTTCTAAGTGGCAGCTCCACAGCCTGGCCACGGAGCGGAGCCGGCCGGGCAGGATTCTGGGGGGGAAGGACAGATCACTTCCCCCCCCCATCGAGGATTCCAGGGGGAGGAACTCATCACCTCCCCCAACCAACAGAACCAGGGGAACAAGGTAAGAAGGGTTTTGTACACCCCTTGGTGCCACTCTGGAGTTACTGGAAGGTGTGGGTGTGTTCTTGAATCCATAGGAAACAGGGACCGCAGTGGTCTCCAATTTCATTTATGTATAAGTGGAAAATAAAGATAAATCAGTGTATAATATACTTAGCTGCCAGGGCCGCTGTATCCGAGGCAGCTCAGGACTTCATGGCCACCATGACAAACTTGGGGCTGTCCCAACATGTCATCGGCCCAACGCATATAAAAGGAGACACGCTTGATCTGGTTTTCTCGACTGGGCAGGAGGATTGTGATCGGAAAGTGGAGGAATTAACATCTTCCCTTTGTCATGGACAGATCACTGCCTGCTGAGGTTTAGACTCCTGGCAGCCTTCCCCCTCTGCAAGGGTGGGGGACCTATTAAAATGGTCCGCCCTGGGAGGTTAATGGATTCCGATGGATTCCAGAGGGCTCTGGGGGATTTTCCTGCTGGTATGGCTGGTACTCTTGTCGAAGACCAGGTCGCTCTGTGGAATGCAGAGATGACTCGGGCAGTTGACACGATTGCGCCCAAGCGCCGGCTCCCTCTGAGCAGAGCCTGGTCAGCTCCTTGGTATACACCTGAACTGAGGGCAATGAAGCAAGAGGGGAGATGGCTAGAACGCAGGTGGAGGAAAACTCATGCTGAGTCTGACCGAACACAGGTAAGAGCCCACTATCGAGCCTACTCTGTGGCAGTGAGGGTGGCAAAGAGACAGTTCTTTTCCACCAGCATTGCATCTTCTCAGTGTCATCCAGCGGAGCTTTTCTGAGTGTTTCGCGGCCTGTTACATTCTGGGCCAGGGAGAGAGACGGTGGAACCCTCGGTAGCACGCTGTGACAAGTTTGCACAGCGCTTTGAGGATAAAGTCGCTCAGATTCGTCATGAATTGGACACCACCATTAATGCAGTTCCATTGGTAGAGGCGTTCAGAGCACCGTCTGGTCCAGTTTTATTGGATGAGTTTCAGTTACTGAGGCCTGAGGATGCAGACAAGGTGCTTGGCCAAGTCCGATCGACCACTTGTGTGCTTGACCCGTGCCCTTCATGGCTTATTAAACCAAACAAGGAGGGGTTGTCCGGCTGGGTCCAGGAGGTTGTCAGTTCCTCCTTGAGAGAGGGAGTGGTGCCTGCCGCTTTAAAAGAGGCAGTAATTAGACCACTCCTGAAAAAGCCTATCCTGGATCCAGAGGATGTTAACAATTATAAGCAAGTGGCCAACATCCCCTTCCTGGGCAAGGTGCTTGAGCGGGTGGTTGTAGGACAGCTCCAGCCACTGTTGAATGAAACGGATTATCTAGATCCATTTCAGTCGGGCTTCAGGCCTGGTTTTGGAATGGAAACTGCTTTGGTCACCCTGTGGGATGACTTCTGCCAGGAGAGGGACAGGGGGAGTGCGACCCTGTTGATTCTCCTGGACCTCTCAGCGGCTTTCGATACCATCGACCATGGTATCCTTCTGGATAGGTTGTCTGGGTTGGGAGTAGGAGGCGCTGCACTACAATGGTTCCGCTCCTACTTGGATGGCTGATTCCAGAAGGTGGTGCTGGGGGATTATTGCTCTGTGCCATGGCAATTGTGCCATGGGGTTCCACAGGGCTCTATTTTATCCCCCATGCTGTTGAACATCTACATGAACCCGCTGGGGGAGGTTATCCGGAGGTGTGGGTTGAGGTGCCATCAATATGCAGATGACACCCAGCTCTACCTCTCTTTCTCATCAAAAGCAGGGAAGGCAGTGGCTGTTCTGAATCAGTGCCTGGGCATGGTAATGGACTGGATGAGGGCTAATAAACTGAAACTCAATCCAGACAAGACGGACATACTGTTAGTGGGTGCTTCGTCTGCCCGGCTAGGTGATATTCAACCTGTTCTGGAGGGGGTTGCACTCCCCCTAAAGGATCAGGTTCGTAGTTTGGGGGTGCTCTTGGATCCAGAACTGTCACTTGAGGCACAGGTGAACTCAGTGGCACGGAGCACATTTTATCAGCTTAGGCTCGTATACCAACTACGCCCTTATCTGGACAGAGATAGCCTAGCTACAGTTATCCATGCTCTGATAACTTCACGTCTGGATTACTGCAATGCGTTATACGTGGGGCTGCCTTTGAAAACGGTCCGGAAACTTCAGCTGGTCCAAAATAGGGCAGCAAGATTGTTAACAGAATATGAGCCTGCGAGCTCATATTACACCAGTACTTTTCCAGCTGCACTGGCTGCCTATCCATTTCTGGGCCTGATTCAAAGTGCTGGTGTTAACATTCAAAGCCCTTAATGGCTTGGGGCCAAGTTACCTGAAGGATCGCCTCCTCCCATATGTGCCTGCTCGGACCTTAAGATCATCGTAAGCGGCCCTTCTCCGTGAGCCCCTGCCAAAGGAAGTGAGGCGGGTGGCTACTAGGAGGAGGGCTTTTTCTGCGGTGGCACCCCAGCTCTGGAATGAGCTCCATAGTGAGGTTCGCCTGGCGCCTACATTGTATTCCTTTCGGTGCCAGGTGAAGACCTTTTTATTTTCCAGGGCATTTTAGCATTTTAGCTTTCTAAATTTTTAGCTTTGCTGTTTTAAATCTGTATTTTAAACTCCTGCACTGCTGCTAGGTTTTATTGTGGTTGTATTGTTATCTTGTGGTTTTAATGTACTATATATTTTAAATTGTTTTATTGTGTATTGTTTGGTTTTAATTTTTGTGAACTGCCCAGAAAGCTTTGGCTATTGGGTGGTATAGAAATGAAATGAATGAATGAATGAATGAATGAATGAATAAATAAATAAATAAATAAAAATAGCTATTTCCCTTATTCAGTGGGCCTGTACAATGTTGAATATTTATATCATTTAGGAAGTGATTCTTTTTCTTCTACTAATTTTAATTGTATGGGGGATGGATGGACTCACTCACACCTGGCTTTGTTGGTTGCTCCCTGAGCCGCTGCCGCCTCCCACCCTTTTTCACGGTGCTGTGAGAGGTTCCAGAGACAGCCTGGCGAGCATCCCACGAAGCCGTACTGCCGTCTGCCTTCCCAAAACCTTCCTTTGCAAGGACGGAAGAAGGTGCAATTGGCGGGAGGCAACCTGCCCCTTGTAAAGCTTGCACCCCCTCCTTTCTTGCATGGAGGATGACCATATCGTCTTGACAGGCACGAGGGCGGGAATCTCCCACCAACCAAAGCGAAAGGGACTTGTCTCTCAGGGGGTTTCAGAGGGGGCGTCTCACAGTCACACGTTCCCTTTGAAGTGCATGCAAAGGTTAAGTGCATTTGCTAGGAATATCTGGTCTTTGTTGCCCGAAGCCTTCTCTGTTTGGATCCATCATCGTCTGGGCCTTTGGAGGCACACTGCATATGCTCTTCTATGAGCACATGCTCATGCATATGGCCTTGTAGGCCCCTTCCAACCCTACTATTCTATGATTCTCCCTTACTTGCAACTTCAGATTGCTAAAGATTTGCCATGAAAAGTACTGTGAGGCTTTTCACAGACTGCAGCTCTCAATTGCTGTGGACCGTGTGTCTCTGTTTGTCATCAGCCCAGCATCCTGGCAGGCTGGGTTTCATCCATGACTTTTGGACTTCCTTCTGCCTGGACGCATGCAGTGTGGAGTTGCCAGTGCAAAAGCAGTGGCACTGGAGTTTACCCTTCCCTGACCTTGATACATGTTTTATAACATGTAGCCTGGAGTTATAAAAAATAATAATTCCAAGTTGGACTCTGTATGGGGGTGGGTTTATTTAGGCCATCCAAAACTTTATCCTTTGATTTCCTGATGGGGTCTTTCCACGAATCATTCCCTTCCCTTGTCTGGTGTTTGGCCCCTGTGTATGGATTGCCTGGGTTTGATACGTCAAGAATCCCGAGTCCCTTCCTTTCTTTTCAGACCATGAAAATAGGGATGTCAGAAAATTCCGCCACGGACTGAAATGGGATCGAATTCCCTTCAGTCTGTGCCACGAAATCCTCTGTGAAGCGGCACCACGGGGTCCTGCAGAGCCAGCAATCATGCAGCTTTGTTGTTTTTGTTTGCAAATAAATAAATTGTAAATAAAACGCAGTATAATTCGTAATCGGAAGGATAATAATATTACGATAATAACTGGTTCAGTGTAACTGCTTCAGAAAGAACACACGAACAATGTGTGTGGTTGAGACCGGCCCAAAGTCACCCAGTGAGCTTCCATAGTCAAGTGGGGGCTAGAACCACCCATCTCCCAAGTCCCAGTACAACACTCTTACCCCTAGGCTACACTGGCTGTCCAACCACTGCGCCACACTGCTGTTATGAAACTCATGAAAAAGAGACAGTTTAATGGAAAGGTCTTTCTGAAGCAGTTACACTTGTACAAATGCAGCATGAGGGGAAAGATTAGCAAGCTTCTCTTTGTTTGAATAAAAAGCACACTCCACACATGCTGAGGGAATGAACAAAATGAGGAATAAACATACCAGGGAATATGAAGAACTACATTCTTCCATTATGTGTGTGAGGGGAGCTTCTCCCCCAATCCAGCTGTTTCCCTGGGAACCCCCCCATTCACCCAAGGGTCTTCTGAGATAACTAACAGGAGGTTTGATAATGAGCTGGATGTGGAAATACAAAGCTGAGCTGGGGGCAAGTGGGGTGCTGACATGTGTAGGAGTAAATCCCACTGAACTCAGTAAGACTTGCTTCTGATTAGACATGCAAATAGTTGGTTCTCCTCTCCATTTTAGCCTCACAACGTCAACAACAGCACTGGATGTGGAAATATAAAGCTTAGCAGGGAGAATAATACAGCATGCGGGGCTCCAGGACTGGCATGGTCATTTAAAAAGTCTTTTTCTTTCTTTAAAACAGTGTTGCTTTTAAACAAACAGTTTATCTCTCAGGCACTCCTACGACAGCCTTCTTTTGGGAAGCCCCTGCAAGGAAGAGGAAATGTTTTTGCTGAAAGGAATTACTGCATGGCAGGGGAGGGAGAATAATACGTAAACATTTATGAAAAATAGTGATTCTTACGGAAGTTATGCAGACTCATGGAGAAGGATGGGTACAGGAATTATGTTTGTTGGTATGTATTTATTTATGTAATTTTTGGAGCGGGAAAAAAAGAGGAGAATTCTGGGGGCGTGTGAACAGGGGAAGGGAGAACTGGACGCAAACTGCGGAAGTCAAGCGGCACGGAAGGAACAAAAGTCGTACATCCCTACGTGAAGATGGCAATGGGGAAACCATGTTGATGTGGATCTCAGTCACGGTAGTAGTGTCTGTGTCTGTGCTGAGTGTCTGTGCTCAAGGGATCAGGAAACACTCAAGATTGCCTGAGTGTCTGTGCTGAAGGGATCGGGAAACCTGACATACATAGTCATGGATACACACACACACACACACACACACACACAGAGTGAGAGAGGCCTTATAGCTCCTGAGGAAGACTGCTGCTAGTTGAAAAGGCAACCCACTTCGATTCCGTTGATATCTCTGATACACTGATCTGTTTAATCTGATGTACATGCCCTGCAATGGGCTTCATAACATGGAACTTTTATCCTGCAATTGAGAGGGATCCATCACGGATGTTTGCGGGCCCTTGACATGATGCCATGACCTTGCTGTGGCCCTCCAGCACTAAATGCCCTTTGTTCCGTTTTTAAATTTGAGGGGGTGCCTCGTTCTGTTACCCTTCTGCCCACTCCCTTGGACTATGAGGGAAGCCCTTTGGGTGGTCCTGGACACTCCCTGGATGCATCCAACGGCCACACAGAAAGGGGCTTTGGAAGACCTTCATCTCTGGGGCTCTATAGAAATGTAATACATTACATACTTACATACATACATACATACATACATATATACATACATATGATGAAGGTGCCCGTGAACTCTGGAATTCTCTGTCCCTGGAAATAAGGCATGCATCAATGATTGTGAGGTTTAGATGCGTGCTAACAACATTCCTTTACACCCAGGCATTCTCCACTTAATTCTCCACTTGGGTCCCTCCCCTCTGCCCTTGAGCAACTGAGTGTGTGCACATTTTGGGCGAGTGAGCTATCCCAGGGTGAGAGTGTGGGATAGCTGGGGAGGCTAAGTCCCATCCATCCCTTAGCTGAGAGCTGAGGGGTGGGAGCAATTGGCTACTGTGAGAGGCTAGCCATGACCTGGATGACAGCCTGATGCAAGTGAAAAAGTGTGGTGTGCTTGAGCGGGGAGGGGGAGTAGGCTCACGTTAATTTTAGGTTGCTCCTACAGTTTTTACTGGCCTGGCTTGTTGTCTGGCTGTACTGGCCTTTTGGCATTAGTTTTCTATCATTTTAGAGGTGTACATGTACTTAGGTGAATCCCAGGGGAGCAGGGAGAAACAGGGTGCCCCTATTGAAGTAATCTCGGGCAGAGGGAGGTATGGCACTGGGGGTTGGATGTGTCCGGAAAGGGAAAAGCAGGACAGATATTTGAAATCTATCCCATTTTTCAGTTCTTCCCCCATACCTCAAAATTGAGGTTGCCCTATCACCCCGCCCTCTGATCTGTTGGTGCTGCTTTTGAATGCCACATCAGTCCGTAATAACACAATTATTATCCATGATTTGATTGCGGATGAAGGGGCTGACCTGGTGTGCATTACTGAGACTGGGGTGGGTGAGCTGGGCAGGATGGATCTGTCTCAGCTTTGTCCGCCTGGGTACTCAGTGCAGCACCATCCTAGATTGGAGGGCTGGGATGGGGGGAGGAATTGCTGTCGTCCATAAGGATTCCATCTCCCTCATGGTGAAACCGATCCATCCTAGAACCGGTTTTGAGGGTCTGCACCTTGTGTTGGGCCAAAGAGACAGAACAGGAATGCTGCTGGTTTACAGGTATCCCGCTGCCAAGCAGTCTCCCTGCCTGAGCTGGCTGAGATGGTCTCAGAGGTGGTGTTGGAGAACCCTAGGACAGTGGTTCTGGGAGGCTTCAACATCCATGCCAAGGCTATCCTGACAGGGCCTGCTTGGGACTTCATGGCAACCATGACAACCATGGGGCTGTCTCAGTACATCACTGGCTCGACACATGTGGCAGGACACAACCCTGGACCTGGTTTTTGCCGTTGGGTGGATGAGGGATGATGTGGTTTTGGGGGGTGTTTCAACAACCCCGTTATCATGGTCAGATCATTTCCTTGTGAAGTTTGGATTGGCAGTAGCAAAGCCTCCCTGCAGGGGTAGGGGACCAATTAAGATGGTCCGTCCCTGGAGACTTATGGAATCCAATGGATTACTGAATGCTCTGGGGGATTTTCCGTCTGATAGGGCTGGCAATTCGGTTGAGGCTCTGGTCTCACTATGGAATGGTGAGATGGGAAGGACCTTCGATATAATCACTCCCAAGCGCTCACTCTAGCACTTTAATGCCCATAATTCACCTTCATTTACAGAAGGTCTACAGGCAATGAAACAGTCCGGATGACGACTAGAGTGCAGGTGGTGCAGGTCTTGGAGCACGTATGATTGACGATTAGCAAAGACTCTTCACTGTGCCTATTATGCAGCAGTGAGGATGGCAAAAAAAAAAAAAAATCTTATTAGACATCTATTATTTCATCCTCAAACTGTCACCCAGTAGAATTGTTCTGAGTGGTGAAGGGCCTGTTGGGATCTTGCGCAGGCAGGCTCAGAGAAAGTGGAGTTGGAACCCTCGGTCATCTGCTCTGATAAATTTGCTAGGCACTTCAAGGAGAAAGTGGCTTATATACACTCAGAACTTGACGCCACACTCATTGCAGAGTCTGGGGAGGTGTCCAGTGATCTATCTGGCTGTGTTTCCTAGGATCAGTTCCAGTTGTTGCAGCCTGATGATGTGGACAAGATGCTTGAATCAGTCTGGCACACCACATGTAAACGTGACCCTTGCCCATCTTGGCTTATACGATCTAGCACGGTTGGATTGGCTGGGTGGGTCCAGGGAGAGGTAAATGCTTCACTCTGTCAGGGCGTGGTTCCTGCTGCCTTGAAAGAAGCTGTAGTGCACCCTCTCCTGAAGAGGCCCTCCCTGGACCCAGAGGTGTGTGAGAACTATCACCCCGTTGCCAATATCCCCTTTGTGGGCATGGTGCTGGAGCACGTGGTGGCTGGGCAGCTTCAGACCTTCCTGGAGGAAACTGATTATCTGGACCCATTTCAGTCTGGTTTCAGGCCAGGGTACAGCATTGAACTGGGCTTGGTTGCTATGACTGAAGACCTACTCTGGGTGAAAGACAGGTGCAGTGCTACCCTGTTGATCTTCCTGGGTCTCTCCGTGGCTTTTGCCACCATTGATCATGGTGTCCTACTGGATCGGGTTTGCAGGATGGGAGTTGGGGGCACTGTGCTACAATGACTTGGAGTCGACTCGGACATTCTGCTCCTACCTACAGGGCTGATTCCAGAGACTGGTATTGGGGGATTCTTGTCCTACACCATGGCTTTTAAAATGGGGGGGGGGCACAGTGTTCTATTCTATCCCCCATGCTGTTCAACATCTACATGAAGCTGTTGGGAGAGGTCATTAGGAGTTTTGGGGTGGGGTGTCACCAGTACACTGATGATACTCAACTCTATTTCTCCTTGTCGTTGGAGGCAGTGAATGTGCTGGATCAGTGCCTACAGGCTATAATGAACTGGATGAGCGCTAATAAACTGAAGCTAAATCCTGACAAGCCAGAAGCTCTGTGGATTGGTGGTTCCCGAGTCCAGGAATTGGGTAAGCAACCTGTCCTGCATGGGCTTGCACTCCCCCTGAAGGAGCAGAGGCCTAGCTTGGGAGTACTCCTAGATCCACTTGGGAGTACTCCTAGAAGATGACTCAGAAGTTGCAGCTAGCACAAAATGCAGCAGCTAGACTCTCCCACACTGGAGGCCTTCAAGACGAGGCTGGACAGCCATTTGTCAGGGATGCTCTGACTTGGATTCCTGCATTGAGCAGGGGGTTGGACTCGATGGCCTTGTAGGCCCCTTCCAGCCCTACTATTCTATGATTCTATGACCGGAACTCCTCATATAAACCATATCACCAGTTTTAAAGGAATTGCACTAGCTGCCAATACTCTTCCGGTTGGAATTAAAGATGTTGATAATGACATTTGAAGCCCTAAGCGGCTTGGGACCTTGAGGGAGCAGCACTCCCTATATATGCCTGCCCGAGAACTGAGATCTGTTGCAGGGCCCCTCCTCGGTGTCCCACCAGTATGAGAATTACACTATGGTGTGATGTGGGAGAGGGCCTTCTCTGCTGTGTCACCCCAGTTGTGGAAATCCCTCCCCTTGGAGGCCCGATAGGCACAGACAACATTGTTCCCATTTTGGCACAAAGTAAAAACGTGGGTTTTGATCAAAGCCTTTGAGGGCTAAATGCATTCCCTAGCACATTGTTTTACCAGTTTTACTGTTTTAGATTTTAACTGGTTTTAGCTTGTTTAATAGTTTAATATGTTTTAGGTGTTTACATTATTGTTTTATACTGTTTACATTGATATTACCTGTATCCTGCCCTGAGATCATAATGATATAGGGCAGGACAGAAATGTTATAAATAAATAAATAAATAAACAAACAAACAAACAAACAAACAAACAGCCCCCATAGGCCCTCATCCTGGGCAGAGGAAGCCTCTTGTGGGGATGGAACCACAGCCATTGCCTTCAAGGGTCCAGGGTCTTCCCAGTCTTCTGATATGGCCTTTCGGTCCTGTTCTTCCTCACTGGGAGCTCTAACTCCTTTGAGGAAGACTCCTCCAGTGGAGCATGCCATTTCCCTCTCCTGTATGGAAGTGGTTGCCCAAACCTTTCCAAGCACCATCCAAAAGCTGTACTAACAGGCATTGTTTCTAAAATTTAGGCATTTGTTCTTGTTTATTTATAGAAACGAAAGTGTGCCACATTTCAGGCCTGAGAAGTCCCTCCCCCCACCCTTGCATTTTACATTGGTAGAATTTCAATTAAAAGCAGGAAGCAATAAAAACGAGAGTACTAAATTAAACATAAAATCCATTCCTAGCAAGATAAAAATGGCAACAATGTCTCCTTGTTTGCTTTTCTGGAAAGTTGGAAAGAAGCCCGTTTTTCCAAATACACACTATTGCATAAATGTAGAATATCCAGGTGTTTGGTAAAAAGATGAATCGGATTTATTCTTTGCTTTTCATCATGAGATGCAATTTTGTATTCAAATGAGGCCTCAGAATAATAATGTAACACTTGGGAAGAAAAATGCAGCCCAGTAAGCCAGCACTGGAGGCCAAGATAGAGAAGACCTGCACGGCTACCATGTATTTCCCCTTGGTGCTCAGGTAGGTGGGCACAAAGGACACCCAGACGCTGCAGAAGACCAGCATACTGAAGGTGATCAGCTTGGCTTCATTGAAGGCCCCAGGCAGCTTTCTGGCTAGGAAAGCCACTGTGAAGCAGACGGCAGCCAGGAAGCCCATGTAGCCAAGGGCAGCGTAAAAGAAGGCGACAGACCCTTCGTTGCATTGCAGGATGATCTGTCCTGCCTGTGAACCCATGTCAGACTCTGGGAAGGGTGGACAGGTGCCCAGCCAGTTGGTGGAAATGACAACTTGGACACTGGAACAAGAAATGACAACACAGCTGGCCAAACACTTTCCCAGCAAATTCTGCACCCTGTTCCCTGGCTTTGTGGCCAAGAAGGCCAGCACCACAGTGATTGTTTTGGCCAAGAGAGAAGAGATGGCAACTGAGAAGATGATGCTGAAGGCCGTTTGTCGGAGGAGGCAGGTCACGATCCTTTGCCGGCCAATGAATAATAAGGAGGACAAGAAGGAAAGCAGGAGGGCCACGAGGAGAATGTAGGAAAGGTCCCGGTTGTTGGCTTTGACTATTGGGGTTTCCAGGTATTTAATGAAGATTCCTAACACAAAGCCTGTGATTAAGGACAGGAACAAGGCAAAGGAAGCCAGGATGCTCCCCAACATTTCACTGTAGGACAGGAAGGTTAATCTCTTGGGGATGCATTGGTCTCGGTCCTTGTTTGGATGCTGATCGTCTGGACACTTGGTGCAATGCTCTGCATCTGGAGAGAACAAGAGGAGCATTTCCCTTACATCCTTAGCAATCTCTGTTCCTTTATATTCCATCAAAGTTTTTTGTTTTTTTTTTCAGTGTAATAGTCAGCACACATTAATTTCATGCAGGGCACAGTCAGACCTGCTGGGATTCATAATTCTCCCATGTCAGCAACCTGCATGTGGTGATTCCTGTCTTTAGAATCCATCTTTACATATGTCTTTAATCTAGAAATGTGGAATATCTGGCCTGCAAGCCTAATATGGCCTGTGAGGTTTTCTTTTTTTTCTTTTTCTTTAAGTCACCCGTGATAATGGTGGCCCCCATAGGGAGCCGCCACTCCCGTTCCTTATTTGGTCGCTGTAGTCTACGTAAAGATTTACGTAGACTACGGCGAAACATTTACGTAGACTACAGCGACTAAATAAGGAATGGGAATAGCGGCTCCCTATGGGGGCCGCCATTATCCGTACACACTTTTTTTTTTTTTAAGTCACCCGTGATAGGCTATGTGACGATTGACGTAGCCTATCACGGCTGACTTTGCAAATCTAGCCATGATAGGCTATGTGAATTGTCACATAGCCTATCAGGGGGCATTTTTTTTTTCTTTCATTGCAATGGCGGCGGCGGCAGCCGGTCAAAAGACCGGCTGCTGCTCCCGCCTCGCTCGAACACCCGCCGAACTGCCGGCCGGACCAGCCACCGGGAGGGACATTCGGCGAAGGTAAGTCCCATCCCGGGGTGGGGTGCGGGGTGCGGGGAGGAGGATTTCTCCCCAAAACTTTTTCGGGGGGCCGAACACATTGGCGCTCGGCCCCCCGAAGTTTCAGGGAGAAATTCTCCGCCATCCCTAATTACAGGGCAACATGAGTGGAAAGGTGCTATTGTGGTCATGTCGTCCTTATGTGCTTCACATTAGCCTGTCTGGCAACAGAATACTGGACTAAACAAAACTTTGACCTAATCCGCCATATCTCCTGTCATGTTTTTTATATACGTATGTTGGAAAACGCCACTGAGCCTCCACTGACCTCCTTTCAAAGGAAACCAAACACTGGAATACATTCCATCCCTGGCATTTCCCACTGCTCAGAGATGTGGGGTGAACATAACAGAATTAACCATGGAGCGTGTGCATGTTTTGTGACATAGAGAAGTCACATCTAGGGATGTACAAAAGTCACTTACCGTTTCGCGGATCTGCTTCACAGTGTGGGGGGGGGAGGCGCTCCGTAGCCATAGCCGCCGCCGTTTGCGTCCCTGTATTTAAGCATGATATGCTACATAAATATTTACATAGCCTATCACGGCAAAGTAAAAAAACACAATGCACATGCAAATGGTGGTGGCTACAGCGGCCACCATTAGCATTCTTTCTTTTTCGCAGTTTTAGTCTAGGTAAATATTTACATAGACTAAAACGGCGAAAAATAAGGAACGCAAATGGCGGCCGCTCTAACTGCCGCCATTTGCGTATGCCTTTTCTTTTTATTTTTTTTACCCAGACGTGATAGGCTACATAAGTATTTACATAGACCAGACTGCAAAGGGTGGCCACGGCAGCCGGTTGGAAGACCAGCCGCCGCCACAGCTGCCGCTGGAGCCGCCGCCATCTGGAACATCCCCCCCAGGTAAGTCACATCCTGGGGGGGATTCGCAGGGGGTGGGGGGGCAAGCCGTTCTGCCACGGATTTCGGGGAGGCGAATGCCAGTGCATTCGACCACACTGAAATCCATAGCAGAATTCTCCGCCATCCCTAGACACATCTAGGCCGGTGGAACATATCATACACTGTCTCAACCACCAAACTGCAGGGAGAGCTCCGTCTTATGACATCATGGCTTGAGACTCACTTTGTGAAATGAAGTATCAATATTGCAAGGAAGGATCCAGGTTTACATTTTTAAAAAACAACTTAAAAGCTTCCAAGAAAGCATATGGAGTCACCATCCCATCTCTCACCGTCCATCCTCCAAACTTATGTTGTGTGTTGTTCTTTAAATCAATTTGTGCAATTCAATGCCTTGAATTCAGTTGCCTTGAATCCCACATGGACCTATGGCCCAACTGGAGAAAGTCCTTCAGCTTGGTGGCCCCCTTTCTTTGGAACTCCCTGCCCCTCTAGGTCACTGTGTTGCTTCTGATGCCTCCTGAAAAAAGCTCCTTTCCTGGAGACATTTGTTAACTGACCTTAGGGTTGGCAGAGAATTTCTCCCCGAAACATTTATTGGGTGATGTTTGGGTTTAATTTTTGTGAACCGCACAGACAGCTTCGGCTATTGGGTGGTATAGAAATGAAATAAATAAATAAATAAATAAATAATTAAACAAACCAACAAACAAACAATCCCTGCTCACAACAAAGCCAATTCCTTTTTAAAAATACAGTATTCCTCCCTTAACTTCTGCTTCGCTTGTCATGGGAACACAGCCCTGGTAAAATATGGCTTTAGATTTCTCATTATGTGCTGATACAGATGTCATACATTTGCTGAATTAACATCTAGTGGCAACATGTTGGAAGAGCCTCGTGTGGTGCAGAGTGGTAGGTGGCAGTATTGCAACCAAAACTCTCCCCACGACCTGAGTTCGATCCCAGCGGAAGCCAGGTTTCAGGTAACCAGCTCAGGTCGACTCAGCCTTCCATCCTTCCGAGGTCAGTAAAATGAGTACCCAGCTTGCTGGGGGAAAGATAGTCATGACTGGGGAAGGCAATGGCAAACCACCCCGCTATCGTCCGCCATGAAAATGCCAGCGTAAGCGGCGTCCCTCTAGGGGTCAGTAATGACCCAGTGCTTGCACAGGAGGAACCTTTCCTTTCCTTTCCTGCAACATGTTATCACAAATGCATAACATCTGCTCTGATAAAAGGGTGCAACTAATTTTATCCATTATGAGAAAATCGGATAGGAATTAATAAACATTTTATAAATACCACCTGAACTCTATCTCTAGGAACTTCAAGAGTTAGGATTCAGAAGTCTTCAAATACTGCATTTATCAACCTGCCGGTTAGCATTCTGGAGAAGTTGAGTCCTGGGTCGGAACCCAGAACAACCCCCTTCTACCAGCTCTCTAAGAATATTCCAATCGAGGGTAAAATGCAAAGATCCATCAGTATGGGGACCTTTGTAAATGGTAGAGATCTATTCCATGGTAATCTATCGATGAAAGAGGTTGGAAGGACGGTTTCTCCAGCCTTTTTATCACAGCTCAGCAAGATATCTTCTGGAGACTTTGATCTCTAAAAAGCGCTTTTGTTGACCAAGTCCAAGCAGGCTACAGAGCTTCAGTCAGGCAAAACTGGCCGAGAAGTTTTCAGTTTCAGGCTGGAGAGAAGGCTTGTTTTGATTTGCATAGGCAGGATGCACTTTCAGCAGATCCCCTAAACGTAATCAACCACATGAAGGATGTAAATGGTAGGGGAGAAAATTTCCACACTCAAATGTATGCATTTTCAATAGGGATGGCGGAGAATTTCTCCCTGAAACTTCGGGGGGCCGAGCACCAACATGTTCAGCCCCCCGAACATGTTTCGGGGAGAAATCCTCCCCCCTGCCCCCCGCGCCCCCCCCGGGACGGGACGTACCTTCGCCGAATGTCCCTCCCGGTGGCTGATCCGGCCGGCAGTTCAGCGGGTGTTCGAGCGAGGCGGAAGCGGCAGCCGGTCTTTCGACTGGCTGCCATCGCTGCCATTGCAATGAAAGAAAAAAAAATGCCCCCTGATAGGCTACGTGACGATTCACGTAGCCTATCATGGCTAGATTTGCAAAGTCAGTCGTGATAGGCTGCGTCAATCGCCACGTAGACCTATCACGGGTGACTTAAAAAAAAAAAAAGTGTGTACGGATAATGGCGGCCCCCATAGGGAGCCGCCATTCGCGTTCCTTATTTAGTTGCTGTAGTCTACGTAAATGTTTACGTAGACTACGGCGAAAATAAGGGCAACGCAAATAGCGTTGCCCTTATTTTCGCCGTAGTCTACATAAACATTTACGTAGACTACAGCGACCAAATAAGGAACGGGAATGGCGGCTCCCTATGGGGGCTGCCATTCGCGTACGCGCTTTTTTTTTTTTTAAAGTCACCTGTGATAGGTTACGTGACGATTCACGTAGCCTATCATGGCTGACTTTGCAGATCTAGCCATGATAGGCTACGTGAATCGTCACATAGCCTATCAGGGGGCGTTTTTGTTTTTGTTTAACTTTCGCGTTCGCGGCTGGGCGAGGCGGCAAGCCTCCTCCCTGGCCTGAATTTCGGCCGGGCGAGGCGGGAAGCCTGCCCCCCGGCCTGAATTTTGGCCGGTCAAGGCGGGAAGCTTCCCCCCCCGCCTGAACTTTGCAGGGGGAGCAGCGAAGCACCCATAGGGAGCCGCTATTCCCATTCCTTATTTAGTCGCTGTAGTCTACGTAAATGTTTACGTAGACTACAGCGAAAATAAGGGCAACGCAAATAGCGAAGCACCGCGAACAAGCTGCGAGAAAAGGTAAGTGACTTTTGTCCACCCCTATCATAGGATTTATTTCTGAGTAGTCTCACAGAGGATCACGTTGTAAATAGAAATGCATAGCTTGTGCTGAGGAGAGCAACTGAATTCAAGGCATTGAATTGCACAAATTGATTTAAAGAACGCTTTCAGAACAAAACCTTTGTCCACTTCTGATAAAAGGTAGGTTTAATATCAAAGATGATCAGCACCTGAGCATCTCTATGTTGGGAATATTGCAACCTCATCTGCATGTTGTTGGGAGGGGGCTGTGTTGCAGTCAGTCAATTCATGGGATTTTGAGCAGAGATGGCCTTAGGACCTCTCTAGCTTACCAGAGAAAAATAATCCCACCAGTTCAAACACCCCGATGAGAGTCTGGAACGACATGCAAAATCCTACAGACAAACAAGGATCTAGATGAATTTAAGCAAAGGCCTATTGATTCTCTACCCTACTTATATGGGCTCTTGCAAGATGGCTTGAAGTGATTATGGGGACAGGGGCATTTTGACAATTCCTGGGTACTGGATTTCTTCTTTAAGGACCATCCGGTAGAAAAAAGGAAACTGAGTTTTATCGCTCAGATCCTGAGAATGAAAAGCATAAGTGACCTGGCCAAGAAATAAAGAGATGGGTGGTTTATTGTGTTTCAGCCCTAAATGCCAGTTCTTCATCTTTTTAAGATGGTGCCTCTTACCTTGCAATTAGCTGTGTGAAACCTCCTTGTAAATTAAGAAATCATCTTAATTTAATGATGAAGTCATTAATTCTTTAGGCTTCACAGTCACAAAACCCTGAAAAATGAAGATGCCCTAAAGAAGCATCTCTACTTCAGGTGAAGTAGAGCATCTCCTAACCTAGAGAGCATCTCCTGAGTCTCCATAATGGAAGGTAGGTCACAGGAGTTCATCCAAGTTTCTCAGGAGTAGGAGCATGCTTAATTCTTAGGGGTGCCCTAAATAATTTTACCCGCCCCACTGTACTGGTGTCCCTGAGTGCCCTCTCCTTTCTAAGCTCTATGGCTATGAATGAGGACAAAACGTCATGGCATGTTAATCACATGATTTGCCCTTGTGTAGAATTCTCTTTAACAAATAGACAGCATGAACAGCTTAGGTGTGTCCAGAGCCTCTGCGTCACGCAGTTTGAAGTGAACTTGGAGTAGAGGCACTTTCAGATCTGCATCAACTTATGTTATCTAACTGCAAGTGAGTTCAAATGAAGCCAGGCTCCTGAGAAATGCCTAAATGAACCGGACGGGTAAAACCTTAGAACAATCTTGGCTGTATCATTCCTCAGAATTGTTATTAAACTGTGGTTTTAGTGGTGAGGCTCTAAGTGTTTCTAGTTGTAATAGTGAAAATGTTTTAGCACAACAATTATCAGATACTAGGGATGGTGGAGATTTCTGCCACGGACTCCAATGAGGCCAGATTCTTTAGAAAATGGGCGCCATTAGTGTCCGGAGACTTACTTACAGCGATACAGCATGGCAATGGCTGCCGGCTGTATCGACGTTCAGCAGTGATGCAGAGCAGGTGGCCGGCTCTGCAGGATCGATGCGGAGTGCAGCCAGCCTGGATGGATTCTGGGGGGAGGGACCAATCGCCTCCCCCCATGGGCAGATTCCCCCGCAGAATGACAGGTAGGGAATCCGCCTATCCCTATCAGATATTAGTGTGTAGATGGCCATGGCTGCTCCGTCGAACAGAGCCTATCACGGCTAGATTGCCATAGTCAGCCATGATAGGCTACGTTAATCGTCACGTAGCCTATCACGGGTGACTTTGGGGGAAAAAAAGCGCGTACGCAAATGGCGGCGGCCCATGGGCACCGCCATTTGCGTTTCTTATTTGGATTTAATTAAAATTTACTTAATTTGGATTTTAATTAAAGATTTACCTAGATTACGGTGAAAATAAGGGAATGCTTTTTGCGTTGCCCTTATTTTCGCTGTAGTCTACGTAAAGCTTTACGTAGACTACCCATGCCCAAATAAGGAATGCAAATGGTGGCGCCCATGGGCACCGCCATTTGCGTATGCGCTTTTTTTTTAAAGTCAGACGTGATAGGCTACATAAAGGTTTACGTAGCCTATCACGGATGACTTTGAAAATCTGGCCATGATAGGCTATGTAAATCTTTACGTAGCCTATCACGTTCTTTTTTTTTTTCTCTTTACTTGGAAACGGCGGTGGCAGCAGCCGGTCGGAAGACTGGCCGCCGCCGCCACCGAAAAGACACCGAACCGCCGCCAGGATCCACCGCCGCGAGGGACATTCGGCCACAATAAGTCCTGTCCCTGGGGGGCGGGGGGCCATCGGAGAATTTTCCCACCAATTTTGGGGGGCCAAATGCTTTGGCATTTGGCCTCCCGGAGATTCGTGGAGAAATTCTCCGACATCCCTAAGAAAGGAGCATCTCATGATGAAGACAGAATGAATCCGATTCATATTTTTACCAAAGACCCTCATGTTCTATTTTTTAGTCAATATTCTGCATCTGGAAAAACACTTTCTACAGTCCTCCCTGTAACAGACTTTCCTGGTAAGTCGTTCTGTGTGTGATGGAGTTACTACTGCTCCACTTGCTACTGATTACTAGGGATGTCACAGAATTTTGCCACAAATCTCGGGGAGGCCGAATGCCAACGCATTTGGCTCCCCGAAATTGGTGGCGAAACAGTCTGCCACCCCCCCCCCCAGGATGGGACTTACCTTGGGCGAATACTCCTGGCGGCGGTGGCTGCCTCAGCGGTTCGGAAGCAGTTCGGTGGTGGCAGCTGCAGCGGCCAGTCTTCCAACCAGCTGCTGCCACCACCGCCATTTCCAGTAAAAAAAAAAAACGTGATAGGCTATGTAAAGATTTACATAGCCTATCACGGCTAGATTTTTAAAAAATACCATGATAGGCTACGTAAATCTTTACGTAGCCTTTCACGGCTGAGTAAAACAAAAACAAAAACCACGCGTACGCAAATGGCGGCACCCATGGGCATCTACGCTATTTGCATTCCCCTTATTTTCGTATCTTAGTCTACGTAAATATTTACGTAGACTAAGACGAGCCAAAATAAGGAACGCAAATGGCGGTGGCCGTGGCCGCCGCCATTTGCGTACGCATGTTGTTGTTGTTGATTTTTGAAGGCAGCCGTGATAGGCTACGTAAACATTTATGTAGCCTATCACATTTTTAAAAAAAACCTAGCCGTGATAGGCTACGTAAATCTTTATGTAGCCTATCACATTTTTTTTTTAACTGTAAATGGCGGCGGCGGCAGCCGGTTGGAAGACCGGCCACCGCCGCCACTGAACCGCCGCCACCGAACCGCCGCCAGAGCCGCCGCCGGAGCTGCCGCTGCCAGGAAGATCCACCCAAGGTAAGACTCGTCCCAGGGGGGAAGGGGGGGTGGGCCGTTCCGCCACCGATTTTGGGGGGCTGAATGCGCTGGCATTCGGCCTCCCCGAGATCTGTGGCAGAACTTTCGTACATCCCTAGTTCTTTCTTCACCTCCAACCAGATTACCCGAAATGTGTCTTTTAGAGCAAATGAGAGCTAAACCATCAAGTATAGTATCTTGGTTTCAGAGATTAAGTTCCCAAATTCATTATCATGGCTTCTCTACCCAGTATGTTAAATACAGACCACAGTAAAGTGGTCTTTAAGGGGAGGGTTTGTAGTGTTTGTCTCCAATGGGATCTTCGTGCAGGTTCCAGTAAGAACATAGCACCCTGGTTTGCTAAGACCAAGAATAATTTTGAAGGTGAAAGATATTTGATGCTTATTTCTAATCATCTCAGATCAGCTTCTAACATGACTAGGGATGCAGCAGATGAAAATGCAGCAGATGAAAATGGCAGCTTTGGAAGGGCGTTTTACTAAAACACCTTATGCCCCCAGACTTTGCCCTTGGTGTAGTGGCAAATCGGAGAGCCTGCCTCATTATCTGTTCCATTGTTCTATCTTTTCTCAAATTCATTCGAAGTTCATTCTTCAGATACATGTTTTGAGAAACAGTCTATCTTGTCCGACTCAGTCGGAATGAATGTTTTGTTTACATGCCATAATAAGACAATTGGGACTGGCCAATTTTGCCCTTCAGCACAAAGCTACAGAGTTGCTTTTTGGGGGGGGGTTTGACTTTGCAAACTGATTAAAACTGTGTAACATGTGCTTTATCTGATTTTTACTCATCTATTTTTTTCGTATGCTTGTTGTAACCATTGGTTGCAACAATAAAAGCTTGATGGAGTGATTGATTGAAGTAAATGTTCCTGTTTATTTTGCCTGTCCCTTTCTTTCATAGCTCACCAAATATCCCTGGAGATTCAACTCACGGCATCCTTGATTAAAACGATTGTTGTCTTCACAAGGGAGAATAATGAGCCCATTGTCACCCCACCTTAGTCTACTAAGGTGACTTGGCTGAGTGTGGCGGGGGGAACCGCACGTACGCAAATGGCGGCGCCCATGGGCACCACCATTTGCATTCCTTATTTTGGCACGTGTAGTCTATGTAAACATTTACGTGGACTACAGTGAAAATAAGGGGAATGCAAATAGTGTAGATGCTACGCTATTTGCATTTAGGGATGTACGAAAGTCACTTACCTTTTCGCAGGGGTGATTCGTGGTGGGGGGGAGGCGCTTTGCTTCTCCCCCCAAAGTTCAGACAAGGGCGGGGAGGCGTCCTGCCTCGCCCGGCCAAAATTTTGGACAGGGAGAAGCGCCCCATCACCCCGGCCGTGAAAGAAAAAGTAAAAACAAACAAACAAACAAACAAAAAACCCGTGATAGGCTACGTAACGATTTACGTAGCCTATCACAGCTAGATTTCCAAAGTCAGCCGTGATAGGCTACGTTAATCGTCACGTAGCCTATCACGGGTGACTTTGGGGAAAAAAAAGTGCGTACGCAAATGGCGATGGCCCGTGGGCGCTGCCATTTGCGTTTCTTATTTGGACAGGGGTAGTCTACATAAAGATTTACGTAGACTACGGCGAAAATAAGGGAACACTATTTGCGTTGCCCTTATTTTCGCTGTAGTCTGCGTAAATCTTTACATAGACTAGAGGTGCCAAAATAAGGAACTGAAAGTTAGTCCCATCCCGGGGGGGGGGGCGGGGGGCCGGCGGAGAATTTCCCCAACACTTTCGGGGGGCCGAATGCCTCGGTGCTCGGCCTCCCGAAGATTCGTGGAGAAATTCTCCGCCATCCCTATTTGCATTCCCCTTATTTTCGCTGTAGTCTACGTAAATGTTTATGTAGACTACACATGCCAAAAGAATGAACAAAACTGGCAGCGCCCATGGGTGCCGCCATTTGTGTACACCCGTTTGTTTGTTTTTTCACTCACCCGTGTTAGGCTACATAAACATTTACGTAGCCTATCACGGTATTTTTTAAAAATCTAGCCGTGATCGGCTACATAAATCTTTACGTAGCCTATCACATTTTTTTTCTTTTTTACTGGAAATGGCAGCAGCGGCAGCCGTTCAAAAGACCAGCCGCTGAACCGCCGTCGAACCGCCGCCGGAGCTGCCGCCGCCGCCAGGGAGATTCGCCCAAGGTAAGTCCCGTCCCGGGGTGTGTGTGGCAGACCGTTTTGCCACTGATTTCGTGGGGCCGAATGCACTGGCATTCGGCCTCCCCAAGGTTCGTGGCGAAATTCTCTGACATCCCTAGATAAAACAGGGCCACATTTATTGACATATGACATACAATCTGTGAAGGAAGCACTGGCGGGCATGTGGAAAACAAGCAATCATGACAGCTTTTGAGTGAGGCATTCATTGTCTGAGGTGTGGCATCCATTGTAGCTACCATGCAGATCCACCCAATTCTGGGCTGGGAGACCTTCCCCTCTCACCCCCCCCCCTCCAGCCACGGTGAGGACGGTTGGCTTCAGAGGTAAGCCATATCTCCTGACTCGGGGCCACAAAACCCGGAGCCGAAAGCCTCAGGCCTTACCAGTCACCTGAAATAGTGCTTATGAATGCTCACCTGTCCTATCCCCTAGCGGAGTGCCTGCCCGGAACCACCACTACGGTTATGTGACCGGATGAAAGTAGCAATCGGGTGATACCAATTAGCCTATGTTGCTCCATATCCCACCTGCAGTGTGAAGTAGGCAAAAAAACCATAGCCTGGCCAATCTGACTAAGAGCCAAAATTCCTACTCAGCCCCAAGTAGGACAACCAGTACAACCGACACTGCATGTTGGGCAGGTGGGAGGGGGCTAGAAAAGCCGGAATGAAGGAGAAAAAGGGGGCCACGTGGCCTAAATATTGGCTTGCTCACCCCCTGCCCCACTTTGATGTCGAAAACAAAGGCTGATGGCCTTTGACCTTGTCATACCCTTCACCCCGACCTGCAACATCCCACCCCCCGCAACCAAGCAAGCTGGGTGCAGGGTGAGGGGACTTCATGCTCAATGAAAACATACAAGGAGCAAGGGGCTGTACAGACCTCCACTGGAACAATATACAGTATGAAAGAAGAGAATTTACAGTGTTTGATAAACATGTTATAAACAAATAAAGTACAGTTGATTATCTCCGCCCCCCCCCAAATTACAGAGGAACTGAGTATTTCCAGTGCATGTAGATCACATCAAACAGATCAGTATCACATAGGGATGGTGGAGAATTCCTCCACGGAAGGAATAGCGCCCACTACGCTATTTGCGTTCCCCTTTTTTTCACCGTAATAGCCTACCTAAATATTTACGTAGGCTAAAATGCCGAAAATAGGGAACACAAATGGCGGCCGCCATAGCCGCCGCCATTTGCGTATGATGGGTTTTTTTATTTTATTGGCTTGCCGTGATAGGCTACATGAATACTTACGTAGCCTATCAGACAGCCTGGCTGGATGCAAATGGCGGCAGCTATGGCGGCCACCATTTGCGTCCGCACCAGCCAGTCTGCTGCCAGAACTCCGGCTGCGGACGGCCCTGGCTGGCTGCTCCGTGGAGCTGCCGCGGAGCAGAGCCGGACGGGCAGGATTCCAGGGGGGAGGACTGGATTGCCTCCCTCCCCATCGGGGATTCCGGGGGGAGGGACAGAGCGCCCCCCCATCGCGAACAGAATCCGTGAAAAGGTAAGTGACTTTCGTACATCCCTAGTAGGACATCAGACATATCAACGGAACCGTGGTGTGTTACCCTTTCTAGTGAGGATAGGAGGCATTCACACCACTCTTTTAAATTATGTACACACACATGCGCATATGAGCACGCGTGCACGCGCACACACACATATTTCTAGAGAGATGATGGGAGTTGGGGAAAGTGGTGGAGTCTGATGCACTCACCCCATTTGTGGCCCCTGGTAGGGATGTACGAAAGTCACTTACCTTTTCGCAGCTTGGATTCGCATTGGGGGGAAGGTGGATGGGCTGCGGCGGATGCAAATGGCGGCTGCTGTAGTGGCCGCCATTTGTGTCCAGTGAAGCTGCCGTGATAGGCTACATAAGTATTTACATAGCCTATCACGGCAAGCCCCCCCCCCAAAAACAGCGTACGCACATGGCGGCGGCTATGGTGGCTGCCATTTGCGTTCCCTATTTTTCGCCGTTTTAGCTAACGTAAATATTTGCGTTTCCCTCGGGGAATGCAAATAGCGTAGTGGGCACTATTTGCGTTCCTTTCCCCTCCCTCCATAATAGCTTACGTAAATATTTACGTAGGAAAAAAAGGAATGCAAATGGTGCCCTGTACGCTATTTGCATTCCTCTTTTTAGTGGCTTAGAGGTTTTCACTAAGTACGATCAAATTTTATTTTTAACCTCAAAACAATGTCAAGTATAACTCAACAAATGGAATTACTTGCGACTTGGGGCAAAATGAAATATGAACACACACAAATGTCTCTGTGCACCTTTAGAAACAGAGTACCAGGCCGAAGTACTGTGGTAAAAATATTTGCCTGCAAACCAGTGCACAGTGCCTGACCATTACCTAATGGGTAAGTTATTGGCTAGAAAAGAGAAAGGGACCAACTTATATCTTGTTATTTACATTATCACCACGATAGTCTTCTTCTTCTTCTTCTCCTTCTCCTCCTTCTCCTTCTCCTCCTCCTCCTCCTTCTTCTTGCATTGCACTGGAGATGTGCGCTGTCCACCAAGATTTTGCTAAGGGGATTCTTACAGCTATTAACATATCACTCACCATCACCACTAAATCTCTCAGGATCACCCAAGAGTATCATTGCTGGGCTTAATTCGAGCTCATTATAGCCTGCAATTTCTCTGATGGCATTCATTATCTTCCTCCAACATTCCTTAGCTAGATTACAATGCCTCCCTATCTGGCCAAAGGTCCCCCTACAATTATGCCTCCAGCACATCTCTCTTACCAGTGGAAATATCTTAGACATCCGGGCCATTGTATAATACCGCGTGAATTCATTTATCCAAGTTTTCTCTAGAAGTCACATCAAATTGTTGTTGTTGTTGTTCAGTCGTTCAGTCGTGTCCGACTCTTCGTGACCCCATGGACCATAGCACGCCAGGCCTTCCTGTCCTGCGCTCTCTCCCGGAGCGTGCTCAAGTTCATATTCATTGCATCCGTGATGCTATCTAGCCATCTCATCCTCTGCCGTCCCCTTCTCCTTTTGCCTTCAGTCTTTCCCAGCATCAGGGTCTTTTCCAGGGAGTTTTCTCTTCACATTAGGTGGCCAAAATATTTGAGCTTCAGCTTCAGTATCTGTCCTTCCAATGAGCAGTCAGGGTTGATTTCCTTTAGGATGGACTGATTTGACCTCCTTGCAGTCCAGGGGACTCAAGAGTCTTCTCCAGCACCACAGTTTGAAAGCATCAATTCTTCGGCGCTCAGCCTTCCTTATAGTCCAGCTCTCACAGCCATACATTACTACTGGGAAAACCATAGCTTTGATTAGATGGACCTTTGTTGGCAAGGTGATGTCTCTGCTTCTTACTATGCTGTCTAGGTTTGCCATAACTTTCCTCCCAAGGAGCAAGCGTCTTTTAATTTCATGGCTACAGTCACCGTCTGTGGTGATCTTGGAGCCCAAGAAAGTAAAATCTGTCACTGCTTCCATTTCTTCCCCTTCTATATGCCAGGAAGTGATGGGGCCAGATGCCATGATCTTAGTTTTTTTAATGTTGAGTTTCAAATCAGCTTTTGCACTCAACTCTTTCACCCTCAACAAGAGGCTCTTTAGATCCTCTTCGCTTTCTGCCATTAGGGTGGTATCGTCTGCATATCGGAGGTTGTTGATAATTCTCCCAGCAATCTTAATTCCGACCTCTGATTCATCCAACCCGGCATTTCTCATGATGTACTCTGCATATAAGTTAAATAAGCAGGGTGACAATATACAGCCTTGTCGTACTCCTTTCCCAATTTTGAACCACTCGGTTGTTCCATGTGTGGTTCTTACTGTTGCTTCTTGACCTTCGTACAGGTTTCTCAGGAGACAGGTAAGGTGGTCTGGTACTCCCATCACTTTAAGAATTTGCCACAGTTTGTTGTGATCCACACAATCAAAGGCTTTAGCGTAGTCAATGAAGCAGAAATAGACGTTTTTCTGGAATTCTCTTGCTTTCTCTATGATGCAGCGAATGTTGGCGATTTGATCTCTAGTTCCTCTGCCTCTTCGAAACCCAGCTTGTACTTCCGGTAGTTCTCGGTTCGCATACTGCTGAAGCCTAGCTTGTAGGATTTTGAGCATCACCTTGCTGGCATGTGAAATGAGCGCAATGGTGCGGTAGTTTGAACACTCTTTGGCATTGCCCTTCTTTGGAATTGGAATGTAAACTGACCTTTTCCAGTCTTGTGGCCACTGCTGAGTGTTCCAGATTTGTTGGCATATTGAATGCAGCACTTTAACAGCATCATCTTTTAGGATTTTAAATAGCTCGGCTGGAATACTGTCATCTCCACTAGCTTTGTTGTTACTAATGCTTCCTAAGGCCCACTTGACTTCACTCTCTAGGATGTCCGGCTGAAGTTCAGTGAGCGCACTATCATGGCTATCAGGGACATTCAGATCTTTCCTGTATAATTCTTCTGTGTATTCTTGCCACCTCTTCTTAATCTCATCTGGTTCTGTTAGGTCCCTGCCTTCTTTGTCCTTTATCATGCCCGTCTTTGCACAAAACGTTCCCTTGAGATCTCCAATTTTCTTGAAGAGATCTCTAGTCTTTTCCATTCTGTTGTTTTCCTCGATTTCTTTGCATTGTTCATTTAAGAAGGCCTTCTTGTCTCTCCTTGCTATTCTCTGGAACTCTGCATTCAGTTGGGTATATCTTCCCCTTTCTCCCTTGCTTTTCACTTCCCTTCTTTCGTGAGCTACTTGTAAAGCCTCATCAGACAGCCACTTTGCTTTCTTGCAGTTCTTTTTCTTTGGGATGGATTTCGTTGCTGCCTCCTGAGCAATGTTACGGACCTCCGTCCATAGTTCCTCAGGCACTCTGTCTATCAGGTCTAATCCCTGAAATCTATTCCTCACCTCCACTGTATATTCATCAGGGATATGATTTAGGTCATACCTGAATGGTTTAGTGGTTTTCCCGACGTTCTTCAATTTAAGCCGAAATTTTGCAAGAAGCAGCTCATGATCTGAGCCACAGTCAGCTCCAGGTCTTGTTTTGACTGACTGTATGGAGCTTCTCCATCTTTGGCTGCAAAGGACATAATCAATCTGATTTCGATATTGACCATCTGGTGATGTCCATGTGTAGAGTCGCCTCTTGTGCTGTTGGAAAAAAGTGTTTGCTATGATCAGCGTGTTCTCTTGGCAAAACTCTATTAGCTTTTGTCCTGCTTCATTTTGTACACCAAGGCCATGCCTGCCTGTTATCCCGGTGATTTCTTGACTTCCTACTTTAGCATTCCAATCCCCTATGATGAAGAGGACATCTTTTTTTGGTGTTAGTTCTAGAAGGTGTTGTAGGTCTTCATAGAACCGATCAACCTCAGCTTCTTCGGCCTCAGTGGTTGGGGCATAGACTTGAATTACTGTGATGTTGAATGGTTTGCCTTGGATTCGTACTGAGATCATTCTATCATTTTTAAGATTGTACCCCAGTACTGCTTTTCCCACCCTTTTGTTGACTATGAGTGCGACTCCATTTCTTCTAAGGGATTCTTGCCCACAATAGTAGATATGATGGTCACCTGAATTAAATTCGCCCATGCCTGTCCATTTTAGTTCGCTGATTCCCAAGATGTCGATGTTCAATCTTGCCATCTCATGTTTGACCACCTCCAGCTTACCTTGATTCATTGATCTGACATTCCAGGTTCCTAAACCATATTGTTCTTTACAGCATCGGATTTTCTTTTCACCACCAGACACATCCACAGCTGAGTGTCCTTTCGGCTTTGGCCCAGCCGCTTCGCTCTTTCTGGCGCTACTTGGAAATACCCTCTGCTCTTCCCCAGTAGCATATTGGACACCTTCCGACCTGAGGGGCTCATCTTCTGGCGTCACATCTTTGAGCCTTGTGATACGTTCCATGGGGTTTTCTTGGCAAGAATACTGGAGTGGGTTGCCATTTCCTTCTCCAGTGGACCACATTTTGTCAGAACTCTCTGCCATGACCTGTCCGTCTTGGGTGGCCCTGCACAGCATAGCTTATGGCTTCACTGAGTTACGCAAGCTCCTTCTCCAGAACAAGGCAGTGATCCATGAAGGGGTCACATCATGCCTACAAATAGTTGAACACACATACTCCCATTGTTCCTCTGAAATTATGTTAAATTCTCTTTACCACCTCAATTTAATTGCCCCTGTTCCATTATATCTCTCTATCTTATCTATATTGGAGAGACAGGAGAGATATTAAAGGGGCAGGGGGGTTCCCCTTTGGTAAGGTGGCCAACATCTCTGCACCTTGATTCAAAAAGGAGCTTCAGGACTAGCCATAGCTCCTGCACACAACTCCACCACATCTCTCTAAGAGTGTTACTTCTTAATACAGCCAGGCTTAGAGCTGACTCCAAAAGCACCCTTGTGAAAGTGCATCTCCTAAATTGAGAAGCATTTCTCCTCTGAGGATTAAGCAACCCATCAGTGACAGACTCCTTTGCCCCAGACTCTAAAACACATTTTTGCACTTACAATTAGCTCATAACATATACAGAGCTAATCACACCCCACACTTACAGTTAGCACAAGTGTATTAGAATCCAGCCTAATAGTCAATGTTCCTTTGTCTTCTGAGAGGAAGCCAGAGAATACTTCTGAATGTCTGTTTCAGGAGGATCCTGAGCATCAACTGTGACATCGGAGAGATGTGTAAACATGGAAGGATCCTCTTGATATTTTTAACCAGGGTCGCAGTCCACCTTTTCTCTGCTCCTCAGGGAAGGGATTGGGGTGATGGGACTCTGCCTGCTGAGCTTCCACTCTTTCTGTGCTGGTACAATCCAGTGAATTCGCCCCCCCCGGAATCGTGGTGGAACGGAGCCCCCCGTCCCACCACCCCGCGAAAGACCCGTGAAATGGAGCCTACCTGGCTGTGGCTCCGGCTCTGGCGGTGGCGGCTCCAGCCGCTGCTGGGCTGCTGCAACTGCAAAAGGCGGCCGTCATAGCGGCTGCCATTTGCGTCCCTATGCCGGCCCGTGATAGGCTACGTATATATTTATGTAGCCTTTCACTGCTAAAGCAGGGATGCAAATGGCGTCCCCTACGCCATTTGCGTTCCCGCTTGAGCCGTGATAGGCTCCATAAATATTTATGTAGCGTATCATGGGCTTGCGTAGGGACTCAAATGGCGTCCCCTGCACGGGATGCCATTTGCGTCCACACCAGCCCGGTAGTGGCTGGAGGCCCCGCTGCGGGTTGGCCCGGCTGGCTGCTTCGCGGCCTGGCTGTGGAGCGGAGCCAGGCAGGCAGGATTCCGGGGGGGGGGGAACAGATCCCCTCCCCTCCATTGAGGATTCCAGGGGGAGGAACAGATCACCTCCCCCCACCCGTAGAACTGGGGGAACAAGGCAAGCAGGGTTACGTACACCCCTAGGTGCCACTCCGGAGTTACTGGAAGGTGTGGGTGTGTTCTTGAATCTCCCACCAACCACAGCTAAAGGGACTTGTCTCTCAGGGGATTTCAGAGGGGGCGTCTCACAGTCACACATTCCCTTTGAAGCTCATGCAAAGGTTAAGTGCATTTGCTAGGAATGTCTGGTCTTTGTTGCCCGAAGCCTTCTCTGTTTGGTTCCATCATCATCTGGGCCTTTGGAGGCACTCTGCACATGCTCTTGTATGAGCACATGCTCATGCATATGGCCTTGTCAGCCCCTTCCAACCCTACTATTCTATGATTCTCCCTTACTTGGAACTTCAGATTGCTAAAGATTTGCCATGAAAAGTACTGTGAGGCTTTACACAGACTTCAGCTAGGGATGGACTGAAGTCCCTTACCTCGTCCCAGAGCTTTTTTCGGGGTGGAGGGAGGCACTTCGATTCTCCCCCCAAAAATTCTTGGTGGGTGGGAAGGCACCCCATCCCTCCCCGCCGAAGTTCTGGCCGTGGGGGAGCGCCCAGTCTCCCCGGCTGCGAAAGAAAAAAGTAAAGTAAAAAAAAAAAACCATGATAGGCTACGTAAATCTTTACGTGGCCTATCATGGTTTTTTTTTTTTACTTTACTTTTTTCTTTCGCAGCCGGGGAGACTGGGCGCTCCCCCACGGCCAGAACTTCGGCGGGGAGGGATGGGGTGCCTTCCCACCCACCAAGAATTTTTGGGGGGAGAATCGAAGTGCCTCCCTCCACCCCGAAAAAAGCTCTGGGACGAGGTAAGGGACTTCAGTCCATCCCTAGCTGAAGTCTGTGTAAAGCCTCACAGTACTTTTCATGGCAAATCTTTAGCAATCTGAAGTTCCAAGTAAGGGAGAATCATAGAATAGTAGGGTTGGAAGGGGCTGACAAGGCCATATGCATGAGCATGTGCTCATACAAGAGCATGTGCAGAGTGCCTCCAAAGGCCCAGATGATGATGGAACCAAACAGAGAAGGCTTCGGGCAACAAAGACCAGACATTCCTAGCAAATGCACTTAACCTTTGCATGAGCTTCAAAGGGAATGTGTGACTGTGAGACGCCCCCTCTGAAATCCCCTGAGAGACAAGTCCCTTTAGCTGTGGTTGGTGGGAGATTCAAGAACACACCCACACCTTCCAGTAACTCCGGAGTGGCACCTAGGGGTGTACGTAACCCTGCTTGCCTTGTTCCCCCAGTTCTACGGGTGGGGGGAGGTGATCTGTTCCTCCCCCTGGAATCCTCAATGGAGGGGAGGGGATCTGTTCCCCCCCCCCCGGAATCCTGCCTGCCTGGCTCCGCTCCACAGCCAGGCCGCGAAGCAGCCAGCCGGGCCAACCCGCAGCGGGGCCTCCAGCCACTACCGGGCTGGTGTGGACGCAAATGGCATCCCGTGCAGGGGACGCCATTTGAGTCCCTACGCAAGCCCATGATACGCTACATAAATATTTATGGAGCCTATCACGGCTCAAGCGGGAACGCAAATGGCGTAGGGGACGCCATTTGCATCCCTGCTTTAGCAGTGAAAGGCTACATAAATATATACGTAGCCTATCACGGGCCGGCATAGGGACGCAAATGGCAGCCGCTATGACGGCCGCCTTTTGCAGTTGCAGCAGCCCAGCAGCGGCTGGAGCCGCCACCGCCAGAGCCGGAGCCACAGCCAGGTAGGCTCCATTTCACGGGTCTTTCGCGGGGTGGTGGGACGGGGGGCTCCGTTCCACCACGATTCCGGGGGGGGCGAATTCACTGGATTGTACCAGCACAGAAAGAGTGGAAGCTCAGCAGGCAGAGTCCCATCACCCCAATCCCTTCCCTGAGGAGCAGAGAAAAGGTGGACTGCGACCCTGGTTAAAAATATCAAGAGGATCCTTCCATGTTTACACATCTCTCCGATGTCACAGTTGATGCTCAGGATCCTCCTGAAACAGACATTCAGAAGTATTCTCTGGCTTCCTCTCAGAAGACAAAGGAACATTGACTATTAGGCTGGATTCTAATACACTTGTGCTAACTGTAAGTGTGGGGTGTGATTAGCTCTGTATATGTTATGAGCTAATTGTAAGTGCAAAAATGTGTTTTAGAGTCTGGGGCAAAGGAGTCTGTCACTGATGGGTTGCTTAATCCTCAGAGGAGAAATGCTTCTCAATTTAGGAGATGCACTTTCACAAGGGTGCTTTTGGAGTCAGCTCTAAGCCTGGCTGTATTAAGAAGTAACACTCTTAGAGAGATGTGGTGGAGTTGTGTGCAGGAGCTATGGCTAGTCCTGAAGCTCCTTTTTGAATCAAGGTGCAGAGATGTTGGCCACCTTACCAAAGGGGAACCCCCCTGCCCCTTTAATATCTCTCCTGTCTCTCCAATATAGATAAGATAGAGAGATATAATGGAACAGGGGCAATTAAATTGAGGTGGTAAAGAGAATTTAACATAATTTCAGAGGAACAATGGGAGTATGTGTGTTCAACTATTTGTAGGCATGATGTGACCCCTTCATGGATCACTGCCTTGTTCTGGAGAAGGAGCTTGCGTAACTCAGTGAAGCCATAAGCTATGCTGTGCAGGGCCACCCAAGACGGACAGGTCATGGCAGAGAGTTCTGACAAAATGTGGTCCACTGGAGAAGGAAATGGCAACCCACTCCAGTATTCTTGCCAAGAAAACCCCATGGAACGTATCACAAGGCTCAAAGATGTGACGCCAGAAGATGAGCCCCTCAGGTCGGAAGGTGTCCAATATGCTACTGGGGAAGAGCAGAGGGTATTTCCAAGTAGCGCCAGAAAGAGCGAAGCGGCTGGGCCAAAGCCGAAAGGACACTCAGCTGTGGATGTGTCTGGTGGTGAAAAGAAAATCCGATGCTGTAAAGAACAATATGGTTTAGGAACCTGGAATGTCAGATCAATGAATCAAGGTAAGCTGGAGGTGGTCAAACATGAGATGGCAAGATTGAACATCGACATCTTGGGAATCAGCGAACTAAAATGGACAGGCATGGGCGAATTTAATTCAGGTGACCATCATATCTACTATTGTGGGCAAGAATCCCTTAGAAGAAATGGAGTCGCACTCATAGTCAACAAAAGGGTGGGAAAAGCAGTACTGGGGTACAATCTTAAAAATGATAGAATGATCTCAGTACGAATCCAAGGCAAACCATTCAACATCACAGTAATTCAAGTCTATGCCCCAACCACTGAGGCCGAAGAAGCTGAGGTTGATCGGTTCTATGAAGACCTACAACACCTTCTAGAACTAACACCAAAAAAAGATGTCCTCTTCATCATAGGGGATTGGAATGCTAAAGTAGGAAGTCAAGAAATCACCGGGATAACAGGCAGGCATGGCCTTGGTGTACAAAATGAAGCAGGACAAAAGCTAATAGAGTTTTGCCAAGAGAACACGCTGATCATAGCAAACACTTTTTTCCAACAGCACAAGAGGCGACTCTACACATGGACATCACCAGATGGTCAATATCGAAATCAGATTGATTATGTCCTTTGCAGCCAAAGATGGAGAAGCTCCATACAGTCAGTCAAAACAAGACCTGGAGCTGACTGTGGCTCAGATCATGAGCTGCTTCTTGCAAAATTTCGGCTTAAATTGAAGAACGTCGGGAAAACCACTAAACCATTCAGGTATGACCTAAATCATATCCCTGATGAATATACAGTGGAGGTGAGGAATAGATTTCAGGGATTAGACCTGATAGACAGAGTGCCTGAGGAACTATGGACGGAGGTCCGTAACATTGCTCAGGAGGCAGCAACGAAATCCATCCCAAAGAAAAAGAACTGCAAGAAAGCAAAGTGGCTGTCTGATGAGGCTTTACAAGTAGCTCACGAAAGAAGGGAAGTGAAAAGCAAGGGAGAAAGGGGAAGATATACCCAACTGAATGCAGAGTTCCAGAGAATAGCAAGGAGAGACAAGAAGGCCTTCTTAAATGAACAATGCAAAGAAATCGAGGAAAACAACAGAATGGAAAAGACTAGAGATCTCTTCAAGAAAATTGGAGATCTCAAGGGAACGTTTTGTGCAAAGACGGGCATGATAAAGGACAAAGAAGGCAGGGACCTAACAGAACCAGATGAGATTAAGAAGAGGTGGCAAGAATACACAGAAGAATTATACAGGAAAGATCTGAATGTCCCTGATAGCCATGATAGTGCGCTCACTGAACTTCAGCCGGACATCCTAGAGAGTGAAGTCAAGTGGGCCTTAGGAAGCATTAGTAACAACAAAGCTAGTGGAGATGACAGTATTCCAGCCGAGCTATTTAAAATCCTAAAAGATGATGCTGTTAAAGTGCTGCATTCAATATGCCAACAAATCTGGAACACTCAGCAGTGGCCACAAGACTGGAAAAGGTCAGTTTACATTCCAATTCCAAAGAAGGGCAATGCCAAAGAGTGTTCAAACTACCGCACCATTGCGCTCATTTCACATGCCAGCAAGGTGATGCTCAAAATCCTACAAGCTAGGCTTCAGCAGTATGCGAACCGAGAACTACCGGAAGTACAAGCTGGGTTTCGAAGAGGCAGAGGAACTAGAGATCAAATCGCCAACATTCGCTGCATCATAGAGAAAGCAAGAGAATTCCAGAAAAACGTCTATTTCTGCTTCATTGACTACGCTAAAGCCTTTGATTGTGTGGATCACAACAAACTGTGGCAAATTCTTAAAGTGATGGGAGTACCAGACCACCTTACCTGTCTCCTGAGAAACCTGTACGAAGGTCAAGAAGCAACAGTAAGAACCACACATGGAACAACCGAGTGGTTCAAAATTGGGAAAGGAGTACGACAAGGCTGTATATTGTCACCCTGCTTATTTAACTTATATGCAGAGTACATCATGAGAAATGCCGGGTTGGATGAATCAGAGGTCGGAATTAAGATTGCTGGGAGAATTATCAACAACCTCCGATATGCAGACGATACCACCCTAATGGCAGAAAGCGAAGAGGATCTAAAGAGCCTCTTGTTGAGGGTGAAAGAGTTGAGTGCAAAAGCTGATTTGAAACTCAACATTAAAAAAACTAAGATCATGGCATCTGGCCCCATCACTTCCTGGCATATAGAAGGGGAAGAAATGGAAGCAGTGACAGATTTTACTTTCTTGGGCTCCAAGATCACCACAGACGGTGACTGTAGCCATGAAATTAAAAGACGCTTGCTCCTTGGGAGGAAAGTTATGGCAAACCTAGACAGCATAGTAAGAAGCAGAGACATCACCTTGCCAACAAAGGTCCATCTAATCAAAGCTATGGTTTTCCCAGTAGTAATGTATGGCTGTGAGAGCTGGACTATAAGGAAGGCTGAGCGCCGAAGAATTGATGCTTTCAAACTGTGGTGCTGGAGAAGACTCTTGAGTCCCCTGGACTGCAAGGAGGTCAAATCAGTCCATCCTAAAGGAAATCAACCCTGACTGCTCATTGGAAGGACAGATACTGAAGCTGAAGCTCAAATATTTTGGCCACCTAATGTGAAGAGAAAACTCCCTGGAAAAGACCCTGATGCTGGGAAAGACTGAAGGCAAAAGGAGAAGGGGACGGCAGAGGATGAGATGGCTAGATAGCATCACGGATGCAATGAATATGAACTTGAGCACGCTCCGGGAGAGAGCGCAGGACAGGAAGGCCTGGCGTGCTATGGTCCATGGGGTCACGAAGAGTCGGACACGACTGAACGACTGAACAACAACAACAACAATTTGATGTGACTTCTAGAGAAAACTTGGATAAATGAATTCACGCGGTATTATACAATGGCCCGGATGTCTAAGATATTTCCACTGGTAAGAGAGATGTGCTGGAGGCATAATTGTAGGGGGACCTTTGGCCAGATAGGGAGGCATTGTAATCTAGCTAAGGAATGTTGGAGGAAGATAATGAATGCCATCAGAGAAATTGCAGGCTATAATGAGCTCGAATTAAGCCCAGCAATGATACTCTTGGGTGATCCTGAGAGATTTAGTGGTGATGGTGAGTGATATGTTAATAGCTGTAAGAATCCCCTTAGCAAAATCTTGGTGGACAGCGCACATCTCCAGTGCAATGCAAGAAGAAGGAGGAGGAGGAGGAGAAGGAGAAGGAGGAGAAGGAGAAGAAGAAGAAGAAGACTATCGTGGTGATAATGTAAATAACAAGATATAAGTTGGTCCCTTTCTCTTTTCTAGCCAATAACTTACCCATTAGGTAATGGTCAGGCACTGTGCACTGGTTTGCAGGCAAATATTTTTACCACAGTACTTCGGCCTGGTACTCTGTTTCTAAAGGTGCACAGAGACATTTGTGTGTGTTCATATTTCATTTTGCCCCAAGTCGCAAGTAATTCCATTTGTTGAGTTATACTTGACATTGTTTTGAGGTTAAAAATAAAATTTGATCGTACTTAGTGAAAACCTCTAAGCCACTAAAAAGAGGAATGCAAATAGCGTACAGGGCACCATTTGCATTCCTTTTTTTCCTACGTAAATATTTACGTAAGCTATTATGGAGGGAGGGGAAAGGAACGCAAATAGTGCCCACTACGCTATTTGCATTCCCCGAGGGAAACGCAAATATTTACGTTAGCTAAAACGGCGAAAAATAGGGAACGCAAATGGCAGCCACCATAGCCGCCGCCATGTGCGTACGCTGTTTTTGGGGGGGGGGCTTGCCGTGATAGGCTATGTAAATACTTATGTAGCCTATCACGGCAGCTTCACTGGACACAAATGGCGGCCACTACAGCAGCCGCCATTTGCATCCGCCGCAGCCCATCCACCTTCCCCCCAATGCGAATCCAAGCTGCGAAAAGGTAAGTGACTTTCGTACATCCCTACCAGGGGCCACAAATGGGGTGAGTGCATCAGACTCCACCACTTTCCCCAACTCCCATCATCTCTCTAGAAATATGTGTGTGTGCGCGTGCACGCGTGCTCATATGCGCATGTGTGTGTACATAATTTAAAAGAGTGGTGTGAATGCCTCCTATCCTCACTAGAAAGGGTAACACACCACGGTTCCGTTGATATGTCTGATGTCCTACTAGGGATGTACGAAAGTCACTTACCTTTTCACGGATTCTGTTCGCGATGGGGGGGCGCTCTGTCCCTCCCCCCGGAATCCCCGATGGGGAGGGAGGCAATCCAGTCCTCCCCCCTGGAATCCTGCCCGTCCGGCTCTGCTCCGCGGCAGCTCCACGGAGCAGCCAGCCAGGGCCGTCCGCAGCCGGAGTTCTGGCAGCAGACTGGCTGGTGCGGACGCAAATGGTGGCCGCCATAGCTGCCGCCATTTGCATCCAGCCAGGCTGTCTGATAGGCTACGTAAGTATTCATGTAGCCTATCACGGCAAGCCAATAAAATAAAAAAACCCATCATACGCAAATGGCGGCGGCTATGGCGGCCGCCATTTGTGTTCCCTATTTTCGGCATTTTAGCCTACGTAAATATTTAGGTAGGCTATTACGGTGAAAAAAAGGGGAACGCAAATAGCGTAGTGGGCGCTATTCCTTCCGTGGAGGAATTCTCCACCATCCCTATGTGATACTGATCTGTTTGATGTGATCTACATGCACTGGAAATACTCAGTTCCTCTGTAATTTGGGGGGGGGCGGAGATAATCAACTGTACTTTATTTGTTTATAACATGTTTATCAAACACTGTAAATTCTCTTCTTTCATACTGTATATTGTTCCAGTGGAGGTCTGTACAGCCCCTTGCTCCTTGTATGTTTTCATTGAGCATGAAGTCCCCTCACCCTGCACCCAGCTTGCTTGGTTGCGGGGGGTGGGATGTTGCAGGTCGGGGTGAAGGGTATGACAAGGTCAAAGGCCATCAGCCTTTGTTTTCGACATCAAAGTGGGGCAGGGGGTGAGCAAGCCAATATTTAGGCCACGTGGCCCCCTTTTTCTCCTTCATTCCGGCTTTTCTAGCCCCCTCCCACCTGCCCAACATGCAGTGTCGGTTGTACTGGTTGTCCTACTTGGGGCTGAGTAGGAATTTTGGCTCTTAGTCAGATTGGCCAGGCTATGGTTTTTTTGCCTACTTCACACTGCAGGTGGGATATGGAGCAACATAGGCTAATTGGTATCACCCGATTGCTACTTTCATCCGGTCACATAACCGTAGTGGTGGTTCCGGGCAGGCACTCCGCTAGGGGATAGGACAGGTGAGCATTCATAAGCACTATTTCAGGTGACTGGTAAGGCCTGAGGCTTTCGGCTCCGGGTTTTGTGGCCCCGAGTCAGGAGATATGGCTTACCTCTGAAGCCAACCGTCCTCACCGTGGCTGGAGGGGGGGGGGTGAGAGGGGAAGGTCTCCCAGCCCAGAATTGGGTGGATCTGCATGGTAGCTACAATGGATGCCACACCTCAGACAATGAATGCCTCACTCAAAAGCTGTCATGATTGCTTGTTTTCCACATGCCCGCCAGTGCTTCCTTCACAGATTGTATGTCATATGTCAATAAATGTGGCCCTGTTTTATCTAGGGATGTCAGAGAATTTCGCCACGAACCTTGGGGAGGCCGAATGCCAGTGCATTCGGCCCCACGAAATCAGTGGCAAAACGGTCTGCCACACACACCCCGGGACGGGACTTACCTTGGGCGAATCTCCCTGGCGGCGGCGGCAGCTCCGGCGGCGGTTCGACGGCGGTTCAGCGGCTGGTCTTTTGAACGGCTGCCGCTGCTGCCATTTCCAGTAAAAAAGAAAAAAAATGTGATAGGCTACGTAAAGATTTATGTAGCCGATCACGGCTAGATTTTTAAAAAATACCGTGATAGGCTACGTAAATGTTTATGTAGCCTAACACGGGTGAGTGAAAAAACAAACAAACGGGTGTACACAAATGGCGGCACCCATGGGCGCTGCCAGTTTTGTTCATTCTTTTGGCATGTGTAGTCTACATAAACATTTACGTAGACTACAGCGAAAATAAGGGGAATGCAAATAGGGATGGCGGAGAATTTCTCCACGAATCTTCGGGAGGCCGAGCACCGAGGCATTCGGCCCCCCGAAAGTGTTGGGGAAATTCTCCGCCGGCCCCCCGCCCCCCCCCCCGGGATGGGACTAACTTTCAGTTCCTTATTTTGGCACCTCTAGTCTATGTAAAGATTTACGCAGACTACAGCGAAAATAAGGGCAACGCAAATAGTGTTCCCTTATTTTCGCCGTAGTCTACGTAAATCTTTATGTAGACTACCCCTGTCCAAATAAGAAACGCAAATGGCAGCGCCCACGGGCCATCGCCATTTGCGTACGCACTTTTTTTTCCCCAAAGTCACCCGTGATAGGCTACGTGACGATTAACGTAGCCTATCACGGCTGACTTTGGAAATCTAGCTGTGATAGGCTACGTAAATCGTTACGTAGCCTATCACGGGTTTTTTGTTTGTTTGTTTGTTTGTTTTTACTTTTTCTTTCACGGCCGGGGTGATGGGGCGCTTCTCCCTGTCCAAAATTTTGGCCGGGCGAGGCAGGACGCCTCCCCGCCCTTGTCTGAACTTTGGGGGGAGAAGCAAAGCGCCTCCCCCCCACCACGAATCACCCCTGCGAAAAGGTAAGTGACTTTCGTACATCCCTAAATGCAAATAGCGTAGCATCTACACTATTTGCATTCCCCTTATTTTCACTGTAGTCCACGTAAATGTTTACATAGACTACACGTGCCAAAATAAGGAATGCAAATGGTGGTGCCCATGGGCGCCGCCATTTGCGTACGTGCGGTTCCCCCCGCCACACTCAGCCAAGTCACCTTAGTAGACTAAGGTGGGGTGACAATGGGCTCATTATTCTCCCTTGTGAAGACAACAATCGTTTTAATCAAGGATGCCGTGAGTTGAATCTCCAGGGATATTTGGTGAGCTATGAAAGAAAGGGACAGGCAAAATAAACAGGAACATTTACTTCAATCAATCACTCCATCAAGCTTTTATTGTTGCAACCAATGGTTACAACAAGCATACGAAAAAAATAGATGAGTAAAAATCAGATAAAGCACATGTTACACAGTTTTAATCAGTTTGCAAAGTCAAACCCCCCCCCAAAAAGCAACTCTGTAGCTTTGTGCTGAAGGGCAAAATTGGCCAGTCCCAATTGTCTTATTATGGCATGTAAACAAAACATTCATTCCGACTGAGTCGGACAAGATAGACTGTTTCTCAAAACATGTATCTGAAGAATGAACTTCGAATGAATTTGAGAAAAGATAGAACAATGGAACAGATAATGAGGCAGGCTCTCCGATTTGCCACTACACCAAGGGCAAAGTCTGGGGGCATAAGGTGTTTTAGTAAAACGCCCTTCCAAAGCTGCCATTTTCATCTGCTGCATTTTCATCTGCTGCATCCCTAGTCATGTTAGAAGCTGATCTGAGATGATTAGAAATAAGCATCAAATATCTTTCACCTTCAAAATTATTCTTGGTCTTAGCAAACCAGGGTGCTATGTTCTTACTGGAACCTGCACGAAGATCCCATTGGAGACAAACACTACAAACCCTCCCCTTAAAGACCACTTTACTGTGGTCTGTATTTAACATACTGGGTAGAGAAGCCATGATAATGAATTTGGGAACTTAATCTCTGAAACCAAGATACTATACTTGATGGTTTAGCTCTCATTTGCTCTAAAAGACACATTTCGGGTAATCTGGTTGGAGGTGAAGAAAGAACTAGGGATGTACGAAAGTTCTGCCACAGATCTCGGGGAGGCCGAATGCCAGCGCATTCAGCCCCCCAAAATCGGTGGCGGAACGGCCCACCCCCCCTTCCCCCCTGGGACGAGTCTTACCTTGGGTGGATCTTCCTGGCAGCGGCAGCTCCGGCGGCGGCTCTGGCGGCGGTTCGGTGGCGGCGGTTCAGTGGCGGCGGTGGCCGGTCTTCCAACCGGCTGCCGCCGCCGCCATTTACAGTTAAAAAAAAAATGTGATAGGCTACATAAAGATTTACGTAGCCTATCACGGCTAGGTTTTTTTTAAAAATGTGATAGGCTACATAAATGTTTACGTAGCCTATCACGGCTGCCTTCAAAAATCAACAACAACAACATGCGTACGCAAATGGCGGCGGCCACGGCCACCGCCATTTGCGTTCCTTATTTTGGCTCGTCTTAGTCTACGTAAATATTTACGTAGACTAAGATACGAAAATAAGGGGAATGCAAATAGCGTAGATGCCCATGGGTGCCGCCATTTGCGTACGCGTGGTTTTTGTTTTTGTTTTACTCAGCCGTGAAAGGCTACGTAAAGATTTACGTAGCCTATCATGGTATTTTTTAAAAATCTAGCCGTGATAGGCTATGTAAATCTTTACATAGCCTATCACGTTTTTTTTTTTTACTGGAAATGGCGGTGGTGGCAGCAGCTGGTTGGAAGACTGGCCGCTGCAGCTGCCACCACCGAACTGCTTCCGAACCGCTGAGGCAGCCACCGCCGCCAGGAGTATTCGCCCAAGGTAAGTCCCATCCTGGGGGGGGGGTGGCAGACTGTTTCGCCACCAATTTCGGGGAGCCAAATGCGTTGGCATTCGGCCTCCCCGAGATTTGTGGCAAAATTCTGTGACATCCCTAGTAATCAGTAGCAAGTGGAGCAGTAGTAACTCCATCACACACAGAACGACTTACCAGGAAAGTCTGTTACAGGGAGGACTGTAGAAAGTGTTTTTCCAGATGCAGAATATTGACTAAAAAATAGAACATGAGGGTCTTTGGTAAAAATATGAATCGGATTCATTCTGTCTTCATCATGAGATGCTCCTTTCTTAGGGATGTCGGAGAATTTCTCCACGAATCTCCGGGAGGCCAAATGCCAAAGCATTTGGCCCCCCAAAATTGGTGGGAAAATTCTCCGATGGCCCCCCGCCCCCCAGGGACAGGACTTATTGTGGCCGAATGTCCCTCGCGGCGGTGGATCCTGGCGGCGGTTCGGTGTCTTTTCGGTGGCGGCGGCGGCCAGTCTTCCGACCGGCTGCTGCCACCGCCGTTTCCAAGTAAAGAGAAAAAAAAAAAGAACGTGATAGGCTACGTAAAGATTTACATAGCCTATCATGGCCAGATTTTCAAAGTCATCCGTGATAGGCTACGTAAACCTTTATGTAGCCTATCACGTCTGACTTTAAAAAAAAAGCGCATACGCAAATGGCGGTGCCCATGGGCGCCACCATTTGCATTCCTTATTTGGGCATGGGTAGTCTACGTAAAGCTTTACGTAGACTACAGCGAAAATAAGGGCAACGCAAAAAGCATTCCCTTATTTTCACCGTAATCTAGGTAAATCTTTAATTAAAATCCAAATTAAGTAAATTTTAATTAAATCCAAATAAGAAACGCAAATGGCGGTGCCCATGGGCCGCCGCCATTTGCGTACGCGCTTTTTTTCCCCCAAAGTCACCCGTGATAGGCTACGTGACGATTAACGTAGCCTATCATGGCTGACTATGGCAATCTAGCCGTGATAGGCTCTGTTCGACGGAGCAGCCATGGCCATCTACACACTAATATCTGATAGGGATAGGCGGATTCCCTACCTGTCATTCTGCGGGGGAATCTGCCCATGGGGGGAGGCGATTGGTCCCTCCCCCCAGAATCCATCCAGGCTGGCTGCACTCCGCATCGATCCTGCAGAGCCGGCCACCTGCTCTGCATCACTGCTGAACGTCGATACAGCCGGCAGCCATTGCCATGCTGTATCGCTGTAAGTAAGTCTCCGGACACTAATGGCGCCCATTTTCTAAAGAATCTGGCCTCATTGGAGTCCGTGGCAGAAATCTCCACCATCCCTAGTATCTGATAATTGTTGTGCTAAAACATTTTCACTATTACAACTAGAAACACTTAGAGCCTCACCACTAAAACCACAGTTTAATAACAATTCTGAGGAATGATACAGCCAAGATTGTTCTAAGGTTTTACCCGTCCGGTTCATTTAGGCATTTCTCAGGAGCCTGGCTTCATTTGAACTCACTTGCAGTTAGATAACATAAGTTGATGCAGATCTGAAAGTGCCTCTACTCCAAGTTCACTTCAAACTGCGTGACGCAGAGGCTCTGGACACACCTAAGCTGTTCATGCTGTCTATTTGTTAAAGAGAATTCTACACAAGGGCAAATCATGTGATTAACATGCCATGACGTTTTGTCCTCATTCATAGCCATAGAGCTTAGAAAGGAGAGGGCACTCAGGGACACCAGTACAGTGGGGCGGGTAAAATTATTTAGGGCACCCCTAAGAATTAAGCATGCTCCTACTCCTGAGAAACTTGGATGAACTCCTGTGACCTACCTTCCATTATGGAGACTCAGGAGATGCTCTCTAGGTTAGGAGATGCTCTACTTCACCTGAAGTAGAGATGCTTCTTTAGGGCATCTTCATTTTTCAGGGTTTTGTGACTGTGAAGCCTAAAGAATTAATGACTTCATCATTAAATTAAGATGATTTCTTAATTTACAAGGAGGTTTCACACAGCTAATTGCAAGGTAAGAGGCACCATCTTAAAAAGATGAAGAACTGGCATTTAGGGCTGAAACACAATAAACCACCCATCTCTTTATTTCTTGGCCAGGTCACTTATGCTTTTCATTCTCAGGATCTGAGCGATAAAACTCAGTTTCCTTTTTTCTACCGGATGGTCCTTAAAGAAGAAATCCAGTACCCAGGAATTGTCAAAATGCCCCTGTCCCCATAATCACTTCAAGCCATCTTGCAAGAGCCCATATAAGTAGGGTAGAGAATCAATAGGCCTTTGCTTAAATTCATCTAGATCCTTGTTTGTCTGTAGGATTTTGCATGTCGTTCCAGACTCTCATCGGGGTGTTTGAACTGGTGGGATTATTTTTCTCTGGTAAGCTAGAGAGGTCCTAAGGCCATCTCTGCTCAAAATCCCATGAATTGACTGACTGCAACACAGCCCCCTCCCAACAACATGCAGATGAGGTTGCAATATTCCCAACATAGAGATGCTCAGGTGCTGATCATCTTTGATATTAAACCTACCTTTTATCAGAAGTGGACAAAGGTTTTGTTCTGAAAGCGTTCTTTAAATCAATTTGTGCAATTCAATGCCTTGAATTCAGTTGCTCTCCTCAGCACAAGCTATGCATTTCTATTTACAACGTGATCCTCTGTGAGACTACTCAGAAATAAATCCTATGATAGGGGTGGACAAAAGTCACTTACCTTTTCTCGCAGCTTGTTCGCGGTGCTTCGCTATTTGCGTTGCCCTTATTTTCGCTGTAGTCTACGTAAACATTTACGTAGACTACAGCGACTAAATAAGGAATGGGAATAGCGGCTCCCTATGGGTGCTTCGCTGCTCCCCCTGCAAAGTTCAGGCGGGGGGGGAAGCTTCCCGCCTTGACCGGCCAAAATTCAGGCCGGGGGGCAGGCTTCCCGCCTCGCCCGGCCGAAATTCAGGCCAGGGAGGAGGCTTGCCGCCTCGCCCAGCCGCGAACGCGAAAGTTAAACAAAAACAAAAACGCCCCCTGATAGGCTATGTGACGATTCACGTAGCCTATCATGGCTAGATCTGCAAAGTCAGCCATGATAGGCTACGTGAATCGTCACGTAACCTATCACAGGTGACTTTAAAAAAAAAAAAAGCGCGTACGCGAATGGCAGCCCCCATAGGGAGCCGCCATTCCCGTTCCTTATTTGGTCGCTGTAGTCTACGTAAATGTTTATGTAGACTACGGCGAAAATAAGGGCAACGCTATTTGCGTTGCCCTTATTTTCGCCGTAGTCTACGTAAACATTTACGTAGACTACAGCAACTAAATAAGGAACGCGAATGGCGGCTCCCTATGGGGGCCGCCATTATCCGTACACACTTTTTTTTTTTTTAAGTCACCCGTGATAGGTCTACGTGGCGATTGACGCAGCCTATCACGACTGACTTTGCAAATCTAGCCATGATAGGCTACGTGAATCGTCACGTAGCCTATCAGGGGGCATTTTTTTTTCTTTCATTGCAATGGCAGCGATGGCAGCCAGTCGAAAGACCGGCTGCCGCTTCCGCCTCGCTCGAACACCCGCTGAACTGCCGGCCGGATCAGCCACCGGGAGGGACATTCGGCGAAGGTACGTCCCGTCCCGGGGGGGGCGCGGGGGGCAGGGGGGAGGATTTCTCCCCGAAACATGTTCGGGGGGCTGAACATGTTGGTGCTCGGCCCCCCGAAGTTTCAGGGAGAAATTCTCCGCCATCCCTATTGAAAATGCATACATTTGAGTGTGGAAATTTTCTCCCCTACCATTTACATCCTTCATGTGGTTGATTACGTTTAGGGGATCTGCTGAAAGTGCATCCTGCCTATGCAAATCAAAACAAGCCTTCTCTCCAGCCTGAAACTGAAAACTTCTCGGCCAGTTTTGCCTGACTGAAGCTCTGTAGCCTGCTTGGACTTGGTCAACAAAAGCGCTTTTTAGAGATCAAAGTCTCCAGAAGATATCTTGCTGAGCTGTGATAAAAAGGCTGGAGAAACCGTCCTTCCAACCTCTTTCATCGATAGATTACCATGGAATAGATCTCTACCATTTACAAAGGTCCCCATACTGATGGATCTTTGCATTTTACCCTCGATTGGAATATTCTTAGAGAGCTGGTAGAAGGGGGTTGTTCTGGGTTCCGACCCAGGACTCAACTTCTCCAGAATGCTAACCGGCAGGTTGATAAATGCAGTATTTGAAGACTTCTGAATCCTAACTCTTGAAGTTCCTAGAGATAGAGTTCAGGTGGTATTTATAAAATGTTTATTAATTCCTATCCGATTTTCTCATAATGGATAAAATTAGTTGCACCCTTTTATCAGAGCAGATGTTATGCATTTGTGATAACATGTTGCAGGAAAGGAAAGGAAAGGTTCCTCCTGTGCAAGCACTGGGTCATTACTGACCCCTAGAGGGACGCCGCTTACGCTGGCATTTTCATGGCGGACGATAGCGGGGTGGTTTGCCATTGCCTTCCCCAGTCATGACTATCTTTCCCCCAGCAAGCTGGGTACTCATTTTACTGACCTCGGAAGGATGGAAGGCTGAGTCGACCTGAGCTGGTTACCTGAAACCTGGCTTCCGCTGGGATCGAACTCAGGTCGTGGGGAGAGTTTTGGTTGCAATACTGCCACCTACCACTCTGCACCACACGAGGCTCTTCCAACATGTTGCCACTAGATGTTAATTCAGCAAATGTATGACATCTGTATCAGCACATAATGAGAAATCTAAAGCCATATTTTACCAGGGCTGTGTTCCCATGACAAGCGAAGCAGAAGTTAAGGGAGGAATACTGTATTTTTAAAAAGGAATTGGCTTTGTTGTGAGCAGGGATTGTTTGTTTGTTGGTTTGTTTAATTATTTATTTATTTATTTATTTATTTCATTTCTATACCACCCAATAGCCGAAGCTGTCTGTGCGGTTCACAAAAATTAAACCCAAACATCACCCAATAAATGTTTCGGGGAGAAATTCTCTGCCAACCCTAAGGTCAGTTAACAAATGTCTCCAGGAAAGGAGCTTTTTTCAGGAGGCATCAGAAGCAACACAGTGACCTAGAGGGGCAGGGAGTTCCAAAGAAAGGGGGCCACCAAGCTGAAGGACTTTCTCCAGTTGGGCCATAGGTCCATGTGGGATTCAAGGCAACTGAATTCAAGGCATTGAATTGCACAAATTGATTTAAAGAACAACACACAACATAAGTTTGGAGGATGGACGGTGAGAGATGGGATGGTGACTCCATATGCTTTCTTGGAAGCTTTTAAGTTGTTTTTTAAAAATGTAAACCTGGATCCTTCCTTGCAATATTGATACTTCATTTCACAAAGTGAGTCTCAAGCCATGATGTCATAAGACGGAGCTCTCCCTGCAGTTTGGTGGTTGAGACAGTGTATGATATGTTCCACCGGCCTAGATGTGTCTAGGGATGGCGGAGAATTCTGCTATGGATTTCAGTGTGGTCGAATGCACTGGCATTCGCCTCCCCGAAATCCGTGGCAGAACGGCTTGCCCCCCCACCCCCTGCGAATCCCCCCCAGGATGTGACTTACCTGGGGGGGATGTTCCAGATGGCGGCGGCTCCAGCGGCAGCTGTGGCGGCGGCTGGTCTTCCAACCGGCTGCCGTGGCCACCCTTTGCAGTCTGGTCTATGTAAATACTTATGTAGCCTATCACGTCTGGGTAAAAAAAATAAAAAGAAAAGGCATACGCAAATGGCGGCAGTTAGAGCGGCCGCCATTTGCGTTCCTTATTTTTCGCCGTTTTAGTCTATGTAAATATTTACCTAGACTAAAACTGCGAAAAAGAAAGAATGCTAATGGTGGCCGCTGTAGCCACCACCATTTGCATGTGCATTGTGTTTTTTTACTTTGCCGTGATAGGCTATGTAAATATTTATGTAGCATATCATGCTTAAATACAGGGACGCAAACGGCGGCGGCTATGGCTACGGAGCGCCTCCCCCCCCCACACTGTGAAGCAGATCCGCGAAACGGTAAGTGACTTTTGTACATCCCTAGATGTGACTTCTCTATGTCACAAAACATGCACACGCTCCATGGTTAATTCTGTTATGTTCACCCCACATCTCTGAGCAGTGGGAAATGCCAGGGATGGAATGTATTCCAGTGTTTGGTTTCCTTTGAAAGGAGGTCAGTGGAGGCTCAGTGGCGTTTTCCAACATACGTATATAAAAAACATGACAGGAGATATGGCGGATTAGGTCAAAGTTTTGTTTAGTCCAGTATTCTGTTGCCAGACAGGCTAATGTGAAGCACATAAGGACGACATGACCACAATAGCACCTTTCCACTCATGTTGCCCTGTAATTAGGGATGGCGGAGAATTTCTCCCTGAAACTTCGGGGGGCCGAGCGCCAATGTGTTCGGCCCCCCGAAAAAGTTTTGGGGAGAAATCCTCCTCCCCGCACCCCGCACCCCACCCCGGGATGGGACTTACCTTCGCCGAATGTCCCTCCCGGTGGCTGGTCCGGCCGGCAGTTCGGCGGGTGTTCGAGCGAGGCGGGAGCAGCAGCCGGTCTTTTGACCGGCTGCCGCCGCCGCCATTGCAATGAAAGAAAAAAAAAATGCCCCCTGATAGGCTATGTGACAATTCACATAGCCTATCATGGCTAGATTTGCAAAGTCAGCCGTGATAGGCTACGTCAATCGTCACATAGCCTATCACGGGTGACTTAAAAAAAAAAAAAGTGTGTACGGATAATGGCGGCCCCCATAGGGAGCCGCTATTCCCATTCCTTATTTAGTCGCTGTAGTCTACGTAAATGTTTCGCCGTAGTCTACGTAAATCTTTACGTAGACTACAGCGACCAAATAAGGAACGGGAGTGGCGGCTCCCTATGGGGGCCACCATTATCACGGGTGACTTAAAGAAAAAGAAAAAAAAGAAAACCTCACAGGCCATATTAGGCTTGCAGGCCAGATATTCCACATTTCTAGATTAAAGACATATGTAAAGATGGATTCTAAAGACAGGAATCACCACATGCAGGTTGCTGACATGGGAGAATTATGAATCCCAGCAGGTCTGACTGTGCCCTGCATGAAATTAATGTGTGCTGACTATTACACTGAAAAAAAAAACAAAAAACTTTGATGGAATATAAAGGAACAGAGATTGCTAAGGATGTAAGGGAAATGCTCCTCTTGTTCTCTCCAGATGCAGAGCATTGCACCAAGTGTCCAGACGATCAGCATCCAAACAAGGACCGAGACCAATGCATCCCCAAGAGATTAACCTTCCTGTCCTACAGTGAAATGTTGGGGAGCATCCTGGCTTCCTTTGCCTTGTTCCTGTCCTTAATCACAGGCTTTGTGTTAGGAATCTTCATTAAATACCTGGAAACCCCAATAGTCAAAGCCAACAACCGGGACCTTTCCTACATTCTCCTCGTGGCCCTCCTGCTTTCCTTCTTGTCCTCCTTATTATTCATTGGCCGGCAAAGGATCGTGACCTGCCTCCTCCGACAAACGGCCTTCAGCATCATCTTCTCAGTTGCCATCTCTTCTCTCTTGGCCAAAACAATCACTGTGGTGCTGGCCTTCTTGGCCACAAAGCCAGGGAACAGGGTGCAGAATTTGCTGGGAAAGTGTTTGGCCAGCTGTGTTGTCATTTCTTGTTCCAGTGTCCAAGTTGTCATTTCCACCAACTGGCTGGGCACCTGTCCACCCTTCCCAGAGTCTGACATGGGTTCACAGGCAGGACAGATCATCCTGCAATGCAACGAAGGGTCTGTCGCCTTCTTTTACGCTGCCCTTGGCTACATGGGCTTCCTGGCTGCCGTCTGCTTCACAGTGGCTTTCCTAGCCAGAAAGCTGCCTGGGGCCTTCAATGAAGCCAAGCTGATCACCTTCAGTATGCTGGTCTTCTGCAGCGTCTGGGTGTCCTTTGTGCCCACCTACCTGAGCACCAAGGGGAAATACATGGTAGCCGTGCAGGTCTTCTCTATCTTGGCCTCCAGTGCTGGCTTACTGGGCTGCATTTTTCTTCCCAAGTGTTACATTATTATTCTGAGGCCTCATTTGAATACAAAATTGCATCTCATGATGAAAAGCAAAGAATAAATCCGATTCATCTTTTTACCAAACACCTGGATATTCTACATTTATGCAATAGTGTGTATTTGGAAAAACGGGCTTCTTTCCAACTTTCCAGAAAAGCAAACAAGGAGACATTGTTGCCATTTTTATCTTGCTAGGAATGGATTTTATGTTTAATTTAGTACTCTCGTTTTTATTGCTTCCTGCTTTTAATTGAAATTCTACCAATGTAAAATGCAAGGGTGGGGGGAGGGACTTCTCAGGCCTGAAATGTGGCACACTTTCGTTTCTATAAATAAACAAGAACAAATGCCTAAATTTTAGAAACAATGCCTGTTAGTACAGCTTTTGGATGGTGCTTGGAAAGGTTTGGGCAACCACTTCCATACAGGAGAGGGAAATGGCATGCTCCACTGGAGGAGTCTTCCTCAAAGGAGTTAGAGCTCCCAGTGAGGAAGAACAGGACCGAAAGGCCATATCAGAAGACTGGGAAGACCCTGGACCCTTGAAGGCAATGGCTGTGGTTCCATCCCCACAAGAGGCTTCCTCTGCCCAGGATGAGGGCCTATGGGGGCTGTTTGTTTGTTTGTTTGTTTGTTTGTTTATTTATTTATTTATTTATAACATTTCTGTCCTGCCCTATATCATTATGATCTCAGGGCAGGATACAGGTAATATCAATGTAAACAGTATAAAACAATAATGTAAACACCTAAAACATATTAAACTATTAAACAAGCTAAAACCAGTTAAAATCTAAAACAGTAAAACTGGTAAAACAATGTGCTAGGGAATGCATTTAGCCCTCAAAGGCTTTGATCAAAACCCACGTTTTTACTTTGTGCCAAAATGGGAACAATGTTGTCTGTGCCTATCGGGCCTCCAAGGGGAGGGATTTCCACAACTGGGGTGACACAGCAGAGAAGGCCCTCTCCCACATCACACCATAGTGTAATTCTCATACTGGTGGGACACCGAGGAGGGGCCCTGCAACAGATCTCAGTTCTCGGGCAGGCATATATAGGGAGTGCTGCTCCCTCAAGGTCCCAAGCCGCTTAGGGCTTCAAATGTCATTATCAACATCTTTAATTCCAACCGGAAGAGTATTGGCAGCTAGTGCAATTCCTTTAAAACTGGTGATATGGTTTATATGAGGAGTTCCGGTCATAGAATCATAGAATAGTAGGGCTGGAAGGGGCCTACAAGGCCATCGAGTCCAACCCCCTGCTCAATGCAGGAATCCAAGTCAGAGCATCCCTGACAAATGGCTGTCCAGCCTCGTCTTGAAGGCCTCCAGTGTGGGAGAGTCTAGCTGCTGCATTTTGTGCTAGCTGCAACTTCTGAGTCATCTTCTAGGAGTACTCCCAAGTGGATCTAGGAGTACTCCCAAGCTAGGCCTCTGCTCCTTCAGGGGGAGTGCAAGCCCATGCAGGACAGGTTGCTTACCCAATTCCTGGACTCGGGAACCACCAATCCACAGAGCTTCTGGCTTGTCAGGATTTAGCTTCAGTTTATTAGCGCTCATCCAGTTCATTATAGCCTGTAGGCACTGATCCAGCACATTCACTGCCTCCAACGACAAGGAGAAATAGAGTTGAGTATCATCAGTGTACTGGTGACACCCCACCCCAAAACTCCTAATGACCTCTCCCAACAGCTTCATGTAGATGTTGAACAGCATGGGGGATAGAATAGAACACTGTGCCCCCCCCCCATTTTAAAAGCCATGGTGTAGGACAAGAATCCCCCAATACCAGTCTCTGGAATCAGCCCTGTAGGTAGGAGCAGAATGTCCGAGTCGACTCCAAGTCATTGTAGCACAGTGCCCCCAACTCCCATCCTGCAAACCCGATCCAGTAGGACACCATGATCAATGGTGGCAAAAGCCACGGAGAGACCCAGGAAGATCAACAGGGTAGCACTGCACCTGTCTTTCACCCAGAGTAGGTCTTCAGTCATAGCAACCAAGCCCAGTTCAATGCTGTACCCTGGCCTGAAACCAGACTGAAATGGGTCCAGATAATCAGTTTCCTCCAGGAAGGTCTGAAGCTGCCCAGCCACCACGTGCTCCAGCACCATGCCCACAAAGGGGATATTGGCAACGGGGTGATAGTTCTCACACACCTCTGGGTCCAGGGAGGGCCTCTTCAGGAGAGGGTGCACTACAGCTTCTTTCAAGGCAGCAGGAACCACGCCCTGACAGAGTGAAGCATTTACCTCTCCCTGGACCCACCCAGCCAATCCAACCGTGCTAGATCGTATAAGCCAAGATGGGCAAGGGTCACGTTTACATGTGGTGTGCCAGACTGATTCAAGCATCTTGTCCACATCATCAGGCTGCAACAACTGGAACTGATCCTAGGAAACACAGCCAGATAGATCACTGGACACCTCCCCAGACTCTGCAATGAGTGTGGCGTCAAGTTCTGAGTGTATATAAGCCACTTTCTCCTTGAAGTGCCTAGCAAATTTATCAGAGCAGATGACCGAGGGTTCCAACTCCACTTTCTCTGAGCCTGCCTGCGCAAGATCCCAACAGGCCCTTCACCACTCAGAACAATTCTACTGGGTGACAGTTTGAGGATGAAATAATAGATGTCTAATAAGATTTTTTTTTTTTTTTGCCATCCTCACTGCTGCATAATAGGCACAGTGAAGAGTCTTTGCTAATCGTCAATCATACGTGCTCCAAGACCTGCACCACCTGCACTCTAGTCGTCATCCGGACTGTTTCATTGCCTGTAGACCTTCTGTAAATGAAGGTGAATTATGGGCATTAAAGTGCTAGAGTGAGCGCTTGGGAGTGATTATATCGAAGGTCCTTCCCATCTCACCATTCCATAGTGAGACCAGAGCCTCAACCGAATTGCCAGCCCTATCAGACGGAAAATCCCCCAGAGCATTCAGTAATCCATTGGATTCCATAAGTCTCCAGGGACGGACCATCTTAATTGGTCCCCTACCCCTGCAGGGAGGCTTTGCTACTGCCAATCCAAACTTCACAAGGAAATGATCTGACCATGATAACGGGGTTGTTGAAACACCCCCCAAAACCACATCATCCCTCATCCACCCAACGGCAAAAACCAGGTCCAGGGTTGTGTCCTGCCACATGTGTCGAGCCAGTGATGTACTGAGACAGCCCCATGGTTGTCATGGTTGCCATGAAGTCCCAAGCAGGCCCTGTCAGGATAGCCTTGGCATGGATGTTGAAGCCTCCCAGAACCACTGTCCTAGGGTTCTCCAACACCACCTCTGAGACCATCTCAGCCAGCTCAGGCAGGGAGACTGCTTGGCAGCGGGATACCTGTAAACCAGCAGCATTCCTGTTCTGTCTCTTTGGCCCAACACAAGGTGCAGACCCTCAAAACCGGTTCTAGGATGGATCGGTTTCACCATGAGGGAGATGGAATCCTTATGGACGACAGCAATTCCTCCCCCCATCCCAGCCCTCCAATCTAGGATGGTGCTGCACTGAGTACCCAGGCGGACAAAGCTGAGACAGATCCATCCTGCCCAGCTCACCCACCCCAGTCTCAGTAATGCACACCAGGTCAGCCCCTTCATCCGCAATCAAATCATGGATAATAATTGTGTTATTACGGACTGATGTGGCATTCAAAAGCAGCACCAACAGATCAGAGGGCGGGGTGATAGGGCAACCTCAATTTTGAGGTATGGGGGAAGAACTGAAAAATGGGATAGATTTCAAATATCTGTCCTGCTTTTCCCTTTCCGGACACATCCAACCCCCAGTGCCATACCTCCCTCTGCCCGAGATTACTTCAATAGGGGCACCCTGTTTCTCCCTGCTCCCCTGGGATTCACCTAAGTACATGTACACCTCTAAAATGATAGAAAACTAATGCCAAAAGGCCAGTACAGCCAGACAACAAGCCAGGCCAGTAAAAACTGTAGGAGCAACCTAAAATTAACGTGAGCCTACTCCCCCTCCCCGCTCAAGCACACCACACTTTTTCACTTGCATCAGGCTGTCATCCAGGTCATGGCTAGCCTCTCACAGTAGCCAATTGCTCCCACCCCTCAGCTCTCAGCTAAGGGATGGATGGGACTTAGCCTCCCCAGCTATCCCACACTCTCACCCTGGGATAGCTCACTCGCCCAAAATGTGCACACACTCAGTTGCTCAAGGGCAGAGGGGAGGGACCCAAGTGGAGAATTAAGTGGAGAATGCCTGGGTGTAAAGGAATGTTGTTAGCACGCATCTAAACCTCACAATCATTGATGCATGCCTTATTTCCAGGGACAGAGAATTCCAGAGTTCACGGGCACCTTCATCATATGTATGTATATATGTATGTATGTATGTATGTATGTAAGTATGTAATGTATTACATTTCTATAGAGCCCCAGAGATGAAGGTCTTCCAAAGCCCCTTTCTGTGTGGCCGTTGGATGCATCCAGGGAGTGTCCAGGACCACCCAAAGGGCTTCCCTCATAGTCCAAGGGAGTGGGCAGAAGGGTAACAGAACGAGGCACCCCCTCAAATTTAAAAACGGAACAAAGGGCATTTAGTGCTGGAGGGCCACAGCAAGGTCATGGCATCATGTCAAGGGCCCGCAAACATCCGTGATGGATCCCTCTCAATTGCAGGATAAAAGTTCCATGTTATGAAGCCCATTGCAGGGCATGTACATCAGATTAAACAGATCAGTGTATCAGAGATATCAACGGAATCGAAGTGGGTTGCCTTTTCAACTAGCAGCAGTCTTCCTCAGGAGCTATAAGGCCTCTCTCACTCTGTGTGTGTGTGTGTGTGTGTGTGTGTGTATCCATGACTATGTATGTCAGGTTTCCCGATCCCTTCAGCACAGACACTCAGGCAATCTTGAGTGTTTCCTGATCCCTTGAGCACAGACACTCAGCACAGACACAGACACTACTACCGTGACTGAGATCCACATCAACATGGTTTCCCCATTGCCATCTTCACGTAGGGATGTACGACTTTTGTTCCTTCCGTGCCGCTTGACTTCCGCAGTTTGCGTCCAGTTCTCCCTTCCCCTGTTCACACGCCCCCAGAATTCTCCTCTTTTTTTCCCGCTCCAAAAATTACATAAATAAATACATACCAACAAACATAATTCCTGTACCCATCCTTCTCCATGAGTCTGCATAACTTCCGTAAGAATCACTATTTTTCATAAATGTTTACGTATTATTCTCCCTCCCCTGCCATGCAGTAATTCCTTTCAGCAAAAACATTTCCTCTTCCTTGCAGGGGCTTCCCAAAAGAAGGCTGTCGTAGGAGTGCCTGAGAGATAAACTGTTTGTTTAAAAGCAACACTGTTTTAAAGAAAGAAAAAGACTTTTTAAATGACCATGCCAGTCCTGGAGCCCCGCATGCTGTATTATTCTCCCTGCTAAGCTTTATATTTCCACATCCAGTGCTGTTGTTGACGTTGTGAGGCTAAAATGGAGAGGAGAACCAACTATTTGCATGTCTAATCAGAAGCAAGTCTTACTGAGTTCAGTGGGATTTACTCCTACACATGTCAGCACCCCACTTGCCCCCAGCTCAGCTTTGTATTTCCACATCCAGCTCATTATCAAACCTCCTGTTAGTTATCTCAGAAGACCCTTGGGTGAATGGGGGGGTTCCCAGGGAAACAGCTGGATTGGGGGAGAAGCTCCCCTCACACACATAATGGAAGAATGTAGTTCTTCATATTCCCTGGTATGTTTATTCCTCATTTTGTTCATTCCCTCAGCATGTGTGGAGTGTGCTTTTTATTCAAACAAAGAGAAGCTTGCTAATCTTTCCCCTCATGCTGCATTTGTACAAGTGTAACTGCTTCAGAAAGACCTTTCCATTAAACTGTCTCTTTTTCATGAGTTTCATAACAGCAGTGTGGCGCAGTGGTTGGACAGCCAGTGTAGCCTAGGGGTAAGAGTGTTGTACTGGGACTTGGGAGATGGGTGGTTCTAGCCCCCACTTGACTATGGAAGCTCACTGGGTGACTTTGGGCCGGTCTCAACCACACACATTGTTCGTGTGTTCTTTCTGAAGCAGTTACACTGAACCAGTTATTATCGTAATATTATTATCCTTCCGATTACGAATTATACTGCGTTTTATTTACAATTTATTTATTTGCAAACAAAAACAACAAAGCTGCATGATTGCTGGCTCTGCAGGACCCCGTGGTGCCGCTTCACAGAGGATTTCGTGGCACAGACTGAAGGGAATTCGATCCCATTTCAGTCCGTGGCGGAATTTTCTGACATCCCTATTTTCATGGTCTGAAAAGAAAGGAAGGGACTCGGGATTCTTGACGTATCAAACCCAGGCAATCCATACACAGGGGCCAAACACCAGACAAGGGAAGGGAATGATTCGTGGAAAGACCCCATCAGGAAATCAAAGGATAAAGTTTTGGATGGCCTAAATAAACCCACCCCCATACAGAGTCCAACTTGGAATTATTATTTTTTATAACTCCAGGCTACATGTTATAAAACATGTATCAAGGTCAGGGAAGGGTAAACTCCAGTGCCACTGCTTTTGCACTGGCAACTCCACACTGCATGCGTCCAGGCAGAAGGAAGTCCAAAAGTCATGGATGAAACCCAGCCTGCCAGGATGCTGGGCTGATGACAAACAGAGACACACGGTCCACAGCAATTGAGAGCTGCAGTCTGTGAAAAGCCTCACAGTACTTTTCATGGCAAATCTTTAGCAATCTGAAGTTGCAAGTAAGGGAGAATCATAGAATAGTAGGGTTGGAAGGGGCCTACAAGGCCATATGCATGAGCATGTGCTCATAGAAGAGCATATGCAGTGTGCCTCCAAAGGCCCAGACGATGATGGATCCAAACAGAGAAGGCTTCGGGCAACAAAGACCAGATATTCCTAGCAAATGCACTTAACCTTTGCATGCACTTCAAAGGGAACGTGTGACTGTGAGACGCCCCCTCTGAAACCCCCTGAGAGACAAGTCCCTTTCGCTTTGGTTGGTGGGAGATTCCCGCCCTCGTGCCTGTCAAGACGATATGGTCATCCTCCATGCAAGAAAGGAGGGGGTGCAAGCTTTACAAGGGGCAGGTTGCCTCCCGCCAATTGCACCTTCTTCCGTCCTTGCAAAGGAAGGTTTTGGGAAGGCAGACGGCAGTACGGCTTCGTGGGATGCTCGCCAGGCTGTCTCTGGAACCTCTCACAGCACCGTGAAAAAGGGTGGGAGGCGGCAGCGGCTCAGGGAGCAACCAACAAAGCCAGGTGTGAGTGAGTCCATCCATCCCCCATACAATTAAAATTAGTAGAAGAAAAAGAATCACTTCCTAAATGATATAAATATTCAACATTGTACAGGCCCACTGAATAAGGGAAATAGCTATTTTTATTTATTTATTTATTTATTCATTCATTCATTCATTCATTCATTCATTTCATTTCTATACCACCCAATAGCCAAAGCTTTCTGGGCAGTTCACAAAAATTAAAACCAAACAATACACAATAAAACAATTTAAAATATATAGTACATTAAAACCACAAGATAACAATACAACCACAATAAAACCTAGCAGCAGTGCAGGAGTTTAAAATACAGATTTAAAACAGCAAAGCTAAAAATTTAGAAAGCTAAAATGCTAAAATGCCCTGGAAAATAAAAAGGTCTTCACCTGGCACCGAAAGGAATACAATGTAGGCGCCAGGCGAACCTCACTATGGAGCTCATTCCAGAGCTGGGGTGCCACCGCAGAAAAAGCCCTCCTCCTAGTAGCCACCCGCCTCACTTCCTTTGGCAGGGGCTCACGGAGAAGGGCCGCTTACGATGATCTTAAGGTCCGAGCAGGCACATATGGGAGGAGGCGATCCTTCAGGTAACTTGGCCCCAAGCCATTAAGGGCTTTGAATGTTAACACCAGCACTTTGAATCAGGCCCAGAAATGGATAGGCAGCCAGTGCAGCTGGAAAAGTACTGGTGTAATATGAGCTCGCAGGCTCATATTCTGTTAACAATCTTGCTGCCCTATTTTGGACCAGCTGAAGTTTCCGGACCGTTTTCAAAGGCAGCCCCACGTATAACGCATTGCAGTAATCCAGACGTGAAGTTATCAGAGCATGGATAACTGTAGCTAGGCTATCTCTGTCCAGATAAGGGCGTAGTTGGTATACGAGCCTAAGCTGATAAAATGTGCTCCGTGCCACTGAGTTCACCTGTGCCTCAAGTGACAGTTCTGGATCCAAGAGCACCCCCAAACTACGAACCTGATCCTTTAGGGGGAGTGCAACCCCCTCCAGAACAGGTTGAATATCACCTAGCCGGGCAGACGAAGCACCCACTAACAGTATGTCCGTCTTGTCTGGATTGAGTTTCAGTTTATTAGCCCTCATCCAGTCCATTACCATGCCCAGGCACTGATTCAGAACAGCCACTGCCTTCCCTGCTTTTGATGAGAAAGAGAGGTAGAGCTGGGTGTCATCTGCATATTGATGGCACCTCAACCCACACCTCCGGATAACCTCCCCCAGCGGGTTCATGTAGATGTTCAACAGCATGGGGGATAAAATAGAGCCCTGTGGAACCCCATGGCACAATTGCCATGGCACAGAGCAATAATCCCCCAGCACCACCTTCTGGAATCAGCCATCCAAGTAGGAGCGGAACCATTGTAGTGCAGCGCCTCCTACTCCCAACCCAGACAACCTATCCAGAAGGATACCATGGTCGATGGTATCGAAAGCCGCTGAGAGGTCCAGGAGAATCAACAGGGTCGCACTCCCCCTGTCCCTCTCCTGGCAGAAGTCATCCCACAGGGTGACCAAAGCAGTTTCCATTCCAAAACCAGGCCTGAAGCCCGACTGAAATGGATCTAGATAATCCGTTTCATTCAACAGTGGCTGGAGCTGTCCTACAACCACCCGCTCAAGCACCTTGCCCAGGAAGGGGATGTTGGCCACTTGCTTATAATTGTTAACATCCTCTGGATCCAGGATAGGCTTTTTCAGGAGTGGTCTAATTACTGCCTCTTTTAAAGCGGCAGGCACCACTCCCTCTCTCAAGGAGGAACTGACAACCTCCTGGACCCAGCCGGACAACCCCTCCTTGTTTGGTTTAATAAGCCATGAAGGGCACGGGTCAAGCACACAAGTGGTCGATCGGACTTGGCCAAGCACCTTGTCTGCATCCTCAGGCCTCAGTAACTGAAACTCATCCAATAAAACTGGACCAGACGGTGCTCTGAACGCCTCTACCAATGGAACTGCATTAATGGTGGTGTCCAATTCATGACGAATCTGAGCGACTTTATCCTCAAAGCGCTGTGCAAACTTGTCACAGCGTGCTACCGAGGGTTCCACCGTCTCTCTCCCTGGCCCAGAATGTAACAGGCCGCGAAACACTCAGAAAAGCTCCGCTGGATGACACTGAGAAGATGCAATGCTGGTGGAAAAGAACTGTCTCTTTGCCACCCTCACTGCCACAGAGTAGGCTCGATAGTGGGCTCTTACCTGTGTTCGGTCAGACTCAGCATGAGTTTTCCTCCACCTGCGTTCTAGCCATCTCCCCTCTTGCTTCATTGCCCTCAGTTCAGGTGTATACCAAGGAGCTGACCAGGCTCTGCTCAGAGGGAGCCGGCGCTTGGGCGCAATCGTGTCAACTGCCCGAGTCATCTCTGCATTCCACAGAGCGACCTGGTCTTCGACAAGAGTACCAGCCATACCAGCAGGAAAATCCCCCAGAGCCCTCTGGAATCCATCGGAATCCATTAACCTCCCAGGGCGGACCATTTTAATAGGTCCCCCACCCTTGCAGAGGGGGAAGGCTGCCAGGAGTCTAAACCTCAGCAGGCAGTGATCTGTCCATGACAAAGGGAAGATGTTAATTCCTCCACTTTCCGATCACAATCCTCCTGCCCAGTCGAGAAAACCAGATCAAGCGTGTCTCCTTTTATATGCGTTGGGCCGATGACATGTTGGGACAGCCCCAAGTTTGTCATGGTGGCCATGAAGTCCTGAGCTGCCTCGGATACAGCGGCCCTGGCAGCTAAGTATATTATACACTGATTTATCTTTATTTTCCACTTATACATAAATGAAATTGGAGACCACTGCGGTCCCTGTTTCCTATGGATTCAAGAACACACCCACACCTTCCAGTAACTCCAGAGTGGCACCAAGGGGTGTACAAAACCCTTCTTACCTTGTTCCCCTGGTTCTGTTGGTTGGGGGAGGTGATGAGTTCCTCCCCCTGGAATCCTCGATGGGGGGGGGAAGTGATCTGTCCTTCCCCCCCAGAATCCTGCCCGGCCGGCTCCGCTCCGTGGCCAGGCTGTGGAGCTGCCACTTAGAAATTACAAAAGTCACTTACCTTTTCGAAGGGTGACATTCGTGGTGGGGGGGAGGCGCTCCGTCCCTCCCCCCAAAATTCTGGCTGGCCGGCTCCGCTCCGCATGGATTCTGCAGAGCCGCCGGCCGGCTCCACCAGCGGCAGGACATCCGGCTGCTGGCTAGCAGGGATGCAAATTGCGGCAGCCATAGCTGCCGCCGTTTGCGTCCCTGCAGTCAGCCATGATAGGCTACGCAAATGTTTACGTAGCCTATCACGGCTGATTTAAAAAAACAACAACAACCGCGCGTATGCTATCTATGCTATTTGCGTTCCCCTTATTTTCGCCGTCTTAGTCTACGTAAATGTTTATGTAGACTACGACGTACCAAAATAAGGAAGACAAATGGCGGCGCCCATGGGCGCCGTCATTTGCATACGCACATTTGTTTGTTTTTTTTACTGGAAATGGCAGCGGCGGCAGCTGGTTGGAAGACCAGCCGCCGCAGCCGCCGCCACCGCCACGCCACCGCCACACCGCTGCTGGAGCCGCCGCCCCCAGGAAGATCCGCCCAAGGTGAGTCCCATCCCGGGGGGGGGGGGCAGACCATTCTGCTACTGATTTCGGGGGGCCGAATGTGCTGGCATTCGGCCTCCCCGAGATCCGTGGTGGAATTCTCTGACATCCCTAGATGAAAATGGCGGCCCACACAGGGGACGCCATTTGTGTCCCTACGCAACCCCGTAACCAACTGATGGGTTGGTTAATCCTCAGAGGAAAAATGCTTCTCAATTTAGGAGATGCACTCTCACAATGGTGCTTTTGGAGTCAGCTCTAAGCCTGGCTGTATTATGAAGTAGCACTCTTAGAGCGATGTGGCAGAGTCGTGTGCAGGAGCTATGGCTAGTCCTGAAGCTCCTTTTTGAATCAAGGTGCAGAGATGTTGGCCACCTTACCAAAGGGGCACCCCCCCTGCCCCTTTAATATCTCTCCTCTCTCTCCGATTAGATATAGATAAGATAGAGAGATATAATGGAACAGAGGCAATTAAATTGAGGTGGTAAAGAGAATTTAACAGAATTTCAGAGGAACAATGGGAGTATGTGTGTTCAACTATTGGTAGGCATGTATTTGATGTGACTTCTAGAGAAAACTTGGATAAATGAATTCACATGGTATTATACAATGGCCAGGATGTCTGAGATATTTCCACTGGTAAGAGAGATGTGCTGGAGGCATAATTGTAGGGGGACCTTTGGCCAGATAGGGAGGCATTGTAAACTAGCTAAGGAATGTTGGAGGAAGATAATGAATGCCATCAGAGAAATTGCAGGCTATAATGAGCTCGAATTAAGCCCAACAATGATACTCTTGGGTGATCCTGAGAGATTTAGTGGTGATGGTGAGTCATATGTTAATAGCTGTAAGAATCCCCTTAGCAAAATCTTGGTGGACAGCGCACATCTCCAGTGCAATGGAAGGAGAAGGAGAAGGAGAAGGAGAAGGGGAAGGGGAAGAGGAAGAGGAAGAGGAAGAGGAAGAGGAAGAAGAGGAAGAAGAGGAAGAAGAGGAAGACAACTATCATGGTGATAATGTAAATAACAAGATATAAGTTGGTCCTTTCTTCTTTTCTAGCCAATAACTTACCCATTAGGTAATGGTCAGGCACTGTGCACGAGGTGCTTAGTTTTATATCTGGACATGTACTCTTCACATGGCTAGGACTTTTCCACTACAGTTGGTTTGCAGGCAAGTATTTTTACCACAGTACTTCAGCCTGGAACTCTGTTTCTAAAGGTGCACGGGGACATTTTGTGCGTGTTCATATTTCATTTTGCCCCAGTTTGCAAGTAATTCCATTTGTTGAATTATACTTGACGTTGTTTTGAGGTGAAAAATAAAATTTGATCGTACTTAGTGAAAACCAGTAAGCCACTAAAAAGGGGAACACAAATAGCGTACTGGGCACCATTTGCATTCCTTTTTCCCCTCGCCGTTTTAGCCTACGTAAATATTTACGTAAGCTATGACGGTGGGGAAAAAAAGGAACGCAAATAGCGTCCACTATGCTATTTGTGTTCCCCGAAGGAAACACAAATACTTATGTAGGCTAAAATGGTGAAAAATAGGAAACGCAAATGGCGGCCGCCATAGCCGCCGCCATTTACCTATGCTGTTTTTGGGGGGGGGGGGCTTGCCATGATATCCTACGTAAATACTTACTTAGCCTATCGCAGCAGCTTCGCTGGACGCAAATGGCGGCTGCTACAGCGGCCGCCATTTGCTTCCGCAGCAGCCAGTCCGCAGCTAGAACTCTGGCTGCGGACAGCCCTGGCCAGTGGCTCTGCGGAGCCACCACGGAGCGGAGCCAGCCCGGTGAGGATTCTGGAGGGAGGCACGGATCGCCTCCCCCCCACCGCGTATCCAAGCTGCGAAAAGGTAAGTGACTTTCATACATCTCTACCAGGGGGCCGCAAATGGGGTGAGTCCATCAGACTCCACCACTTTCCCCAACTCCCATCATCTCTCTAGAAACATGTGTGTGTGTGCGAAAAGGGTGGTGTGAATACCTCCTGTCTGTTCTCACTAGAAAGGGTGACACACCACGGTTCCGTTGATATGTCTGATGTGATACTAGGGATGTACGAAAGTCACTTAGCTTTTCACAGATTCTGTTCACGATGGGGGGGGCTCCGTCCCTCCCCCCGAATCCTCAGTGGGGAGGGAGGCGATCCGGTCCTCCCCCCGGAATCCTGCCTGGCTGGCTCTGCTCCGCGGCAGCGCTGCGGAGCAGCCGGCCATGGCCGTCCGCAGCTGGAGTTTCGGCCGTGAACTGGCTGGTGCAGACGCAAATGGTGGCTGCCATAGTGGCCGCCATTTGCATCCAGCCAGGCTGCCTGATAGGCTATGTAAGTATTCATGTAGCCTATCATGGCAAGCCAATCAATTTTTTTAAAAAATGGAGTACGCAAATGGCGGTGGCTACAGCGGCCGCCATTTGCGTTCTTTATTTTTCTCCATTTTAGCCTACTTAAATATTTACCTAGGCTATTACGGCAAAAAAAAGTGGAACGCAAATAGCGTAGTGGGTGCTATTCCTTCCGTGGAGGAATTCTCCACCATCCCTATGTGATACTGATCTGTTTGATGTGATCTACATGCACTGGAAATACTCAGTTCCTCTGTAATTTGGGGGGGGAGGGAGATAATCAACTGTGCTTTATTTGTTTATAACTTGTTTATAAAACACTGTAAATTCTCTTCTTTCATGCTGTATATTGTTCCAGTGGAGTTCTGTATGGCCCCTCACTCCTTGTATGTTTTCATTGAGCATGAAGTCCCCTCACCCTGCGCCCAGCTTGCTTGGTTGAGAGGGGTGGGATGTTGCAGGTCGGGGTGAAGGGCATGACAAGGTCAAAGGCCATCAGCCTTTGTTTTCGATGTCAAAGTGGGGCAGGGGGAGAGCCAGCCAATATTTAGGCCACATGGCCCCCTTTCTCCTTCATTCCAGCTTTTCTAGCCCCCTCCCTCCCGCCCAGCATGCAGTGTGGGTTGTACTGGTTGTCCTATTGTGGGCTGAGTAGGAATTTTGGCTCTTAAAAAAAAATAAATTGTTTTGTAGCGGAATAGCGTCAACTGTCAAATTTACTTCAAAAGAGGAAAGATCCCTTAAACAAGGGAATTGGTCAGAAAGAAGCTGAAAGGGAAAGTCTGTCAGAGAAATACGTCTGGACACAAAACTCAAAACTATAAGCACAGAAGCTCAGCTAGAATGTATCTTGGAGGACAGGAAAAGCAGGACTGAGGCGAAGAGGAATCCAGGATGGATTATTGCAGTGCACTCTGAGTGTGTAGGGATGTATGAAAGTCACTTACCATTCCGTGGATTATGTTGATGGTGGGGAAAGGAGGTGTTCCGTCCCTCCCCCCGGATTCCTCGACAAGGGGGGAGGCGATCCGTTCCTCCCCCCTTGGAATCCTCCACAGCCAGCTGTGCTCTGCGGCACCTCTGCGGAGCAGCCGGCCAGGCCCAGCCAGGCCAGAGCCATCGGCAGCCGGATTTCCGTCCCCGGAGGTCTCTGGGGGAAAACAAACAAAAAACAAAAACCGCGGCTGCCGCCATTTGCGTTCCTTATTTTTGGCCATCTTAATCTACGTAAATATTTACGTAGAATATGACGGTGAAAATAAAGGGAACACAAATAGCGTAGCGGGCACTATTTGCATCCCTTTTTGATTCACCATTTTAGCCTACGTAAATATTTACGTAGGCTAAAATGGCGAATCAAAAAGGGATGCAAATACAGGATCTCAGTTGCAGTATGGCACAATGAGTAGCCAACATACAAAATTCTGCCGAAAGAGTAGTACTGGCTACCTATATGCTACCAGGCCAAGTGCAACGTGATGCTACTCGTGTAGAAGGTCCTAGATAGGGATGTACAAAAAGGTCCTAGATAGGGATGTACTTACCTTTCAGGGATTATGTTGATGGTGGGGGGGAGGAACGGAAGGCGTCCCCCCCCGCAGAATCCTGGCCGGCCGGCTGTGCTCCGCAGCGATTCTGCGGAGCCGCCACCTGGCTTTGCCAGCATCCGGACATCCGGCCGCTGGCTAGCAAGGATGCATCCCTGCAGTCGGCCGTGATAGGCTATGTAAATGCTTCCATAGCCTATCACGTCTGACTTAAAAAAACAAACAAACGCGCCTACGCAAATGGCGGTGGCGTTCCTTATTTTGGCACGTCTTAGTCTACGTAAACATTTATGTAGACTAAGACGGCGAAAATAAGGGGAACACAAATAGCGTAGAGGCTTTGGAAGACCTTTGACTCTTGGCCTGTACTGAAATGTAATAAATAGATAAACGTAATGAAATGATGGCGTTGCCCCTGCACTCTGGACTATGCCTCCCCTGGAGACAAGGCATGCACCAACAATAGTGAGGTTTAGAAGCATGCTAAATACATTCCTTTCCACCCTAGCGGCCTCCACTTAATTTTCTTGATCGAATATGCTGCTGTTTATACTTTTGGAGATTTATATGCTACAATGGTTAATTCATCCATTGGATCTAAAGGCCAGTCCTTACCTGGACAGACAGACCCAGGGAAGAAATTGGGCCAGGCTTGGATGTAGGGCAAGTATTTTCTCTCTCATTGGAAACAAATGATGGTGAACCAAATTAACAAAGGAAAAATCAGTGTGGAGGAAATAAAAGGAGAGAGAGGGAGGTAAAAGCCGCCCCCTCCACACCCCACCACCTTTCTCTCCTGCCTGACTTGAACCTGGAAGGAACTATGAAGTGTCTCTTCCTCTGTCATGGACTATCTGTCCTCTCAAGCTCCTAACGTTTCTCTGCCCATTCAACATTGTGACTAGGGGTGGACGAAAGTCGCTTACCTGTCGTCGAAGGCCGTTCGCGGTGGGGGGAGCGCTTCGCTGGTCCTCCCGCGAAGTTCAGGCCGGGGGGGGAGGCTTCCCGCCTCGCCCGGCTGAAATTCAGGCTGGGGGGGGAGGCTTCCCGCCTCGCCCGGCCGAAATTCAGGCCGGGGAGGAGGCTTCCCGCCTTGCCCGGCCGCGAACGCGGAAGTAAAAAAAAAAAAAAGCCCCCTGATAGGCTACGTGACGATTCATGTAGATCTGCAAAGTCAGCCATGATAGGCTACGTGAATCGTCACGTAGCCTATCCCAGGTGACTTAAAAAAAAAAAAAAAAGCGCGTACGCGAATGGCGGCCCCCATAGGGAGCCGCCATTCGCGTTCCTTATTTAGTGTATTTAGCGTTGCCCTTATTTTCGCCGTAGTCTACGTAAACATTTACGTAGACGACAGCCACCAAATAAGGAACGGGAATGGCGGCTCCCTATGGGGGCCGCCATTATCCGTACACACTTTTTTTTTTTTTTTTTTAAGTCACCCGGGATAGGCTACGTGACGATTCACGTAGCCTATCACAGCTGACTTGGCAAATCTAGCCGTGATAGGCTACGTGAATCATCACGTAGCCTATCAGGGGACGTCTTTTTTTTTTTCTTTGATTGCAATGGCGGGGGCGGCAGCCGGTCGAAAGACCGGCTGCCGCTCCCGCCCCGCTCGAACACCGGACGAACCGCCAGCCGGACCCGCCGCCGGGAGGGACCTTCAGGGAAGGTTAGTCCCGTCCCGGGGGGTGTGTGCGGGGGCGGGGGTGGTGCGGAGGATTTCTCACCGAAACTTGTTCGGGGGGCCGAACGCGTTGGCGCTCGGCCCCCGAAGTTTCGGGGAGAAATTCTCCGCCATCCCTAATTGTGACAGAATCATTGCCTGTCCTATCCTAAGAGCTCAAGGTGGGGTGACAAAGGGCTCATTATTCTCCCTTGTGAAGACAACAATCATTTTAATCAAGGATGCCATGAGTTGAATCTCCAGGGATATTTGGTGAGCTATGAAAGAAAGGGACAGGCAAAATAAACAGGAACAGTTTTTGCTCAGCTCCATTTACTTCAAACAATCACTCAGTCAAGCTTTTATTGTTGCAACCAATGGTTACAACAAGCATACAAAAAACATAGTTGAGTAAATATCAGATAAAGCACAGTTTTAATCAGTTTGCAAAGTCAACCCCCCCCAAAAAGCACCTCTGTAGCTTTGTGCTGCAAGTGTAAAATTGGCCAGTCCTAGGAGAATTGTCTTATTATGGCATGTAAACAAAATATTAATTCCAACTGAGTCAGACAAGATTGACTTTTTCTCAAAACATGTATCTGAAGAACGAACTTAGAATGAATTTGAGAAAAGATAGAACAATAGAATAGGGATGTACAAAACCCCCCTAACCTGGCTCCGCTGGCTTCCGCTGAGGGGGGGAGGCGCTCCCTCCCTCCCCTCGGAATCCTGGCTGGCTGGCTCCGCTCCGCGGGGATTCCGCAGAGCCACAGACAGGCTCCGCCAGCAGTGGACATCCGGCCGCTGGCTAGCAGGGACGCAAATGGCGGCGGCCGTAGCCGCTGCCGTTTGCGTCCCTGTATTCAGCCATGATAGGCTACGTAAAGACTTACGTAGCCTATCACGTCTGGGTAAAAACAAAAAACAAAAACGCATACGCAAATGGTGGTGGCTATGGCCGCTGCCATTTGCGTTCCCTATTTTTTGTTGTCTTAGTCTACGTAAATATTTATGTAGAGTAAGACGGCGAAACTAAGGGGGAATGCAAATAGCATCTGCTACGCTACTTGTGTTCCCCCCCTTAGTTTCACAGTCTTAGTCTACATAAATAATTACGTAGACTAAGACAACCAAAAATAGGGAATGCAAATGGCGGCGGCCGTAGCCACCGCCATTTGCGTACGCATTTTTTTTTTTTAACCCAGACATGATAAGCTACGTAAGTCTTTGCATAGCCTAACATGAATGGGGGGGGGAGACTGCAAATGGCGGCGGCAGAAGCAGCCGGTCGGAAGACCGGCCGCCGCCGCCACCGCCACCTCCCTATGCATACTGAGAGACTAGTTTTGATTTCAGCAAGGTTAGAATTGGATAGATTTGATAACCACCCCTGTTTAACACCTCAAGATACTGCAGTCTTGTCCGATACATGTCCAACAGGGGAAAATCTCAGCTGAATATCTGAGTGTTCATGTAACAAATGTAGCAAGATCAAGAGGTGTCAATTCATGTTTAACTCTGCCAGTTTAGCACATAACCTGCTCCTATTAATAGAGTCAAAGGCTTCTTGGAAATCAACAACCACCACATACAATTTTAACTTTCGTTGGGTTTGATACTGATGAGCCAAATGGTCTAATACAAAACAATGCTCCATTGTTGAGTAAGCAGCTCAGAACCCAACTTGTTCTTCTATAAGAAAATTATTCATAGTAACCCCATCTCCTAGTTTGTTCAGCACATGTCTCACATATATTGGCTGCAATATCAATAAGACTAATTGGCCGATGGTTTGAGGGGAGCATACAATCCCTCTTTTTAAAGATCGAAATTACTGTAGAAGTGTTCCAGCCCATCGGGAGGTTACCAGTGGGATTAATGTGGTCAAACAATTTGGCCAAACTAGGCAGCCACCATTTGATGTTGTATTTGAATACCTCTGCTGGAACATAGTCTTCTCCTTGTGCATTTTTGACTGGCAGTGGATTAATTAATGACTCTCTCTCTCTTTATGAGATATATGGGGCCATGGATCCCTGGTGTCAAGAGTGGAGCTCCAAAGCAGCAGGGTGTGGGCATTAAATGGGGCACAAAATGCTTCTCCTAATCCATCTTTGATATTTGAGAGTTTACAATACGATGATCACTATTTAAGCCGCTGTTTACAATCTTCCAAAGGGCTTCCTTGTCTTTCATCTTTATGGCTGTGTCCAAACTATGCCAGCAGTGTCTTTGGAATATCATTTTCTCATTTCTAGTTAGCTCCCTTTATGATTTTTTTCTTGTTTACAAATATCTTAATCGTTTCAGGGGAGTAGAAAGACTTCAATTCCCTAGCATATCTTCTTATTACTGATCCAGCCTTCCTACAGTCCAGGTCTTAATTGCTCCTGGCAGGTGTTTCCACCAGTTATTTACTCCAAGGGGGCTGCGGGTAGAGATCGTTTAGGATACATGGTGTCGTGGCCATCCAGCAGCCACCCCGGAGCTTATCGGGGGAAAAACAGATTTCCGGAGACTGCTTAGAGTCTGATTCTTTTCCTTAAGCTGGGTTCTCCCCAGTATAGTTGCTGTATGCCTGTATTGACCTTGGGTATGCAGTATAGTTGCTATGTGCCCCGATTCCTGCATTGACCTCGGGTATGCTAGCCCTTCCCAGGGGTTTGCCTTTCACCATGACCCCGGTCAAGGGTTGGTTCCTCCTGTTGTCCAGAATGAGGCTTGCCCTGTGAATGCCCACAGAAATAAAAGGGAAGCCCCTCAAGTGACACAGAACATTTTGAAGCCCAAGCCCTTAAGCGCATTTCACTGCGATCTCGAAGCTCTGATTCATTGCCTTAAGGAAGTAACTAATTCACCGCGTCATTACAGATATCCTGCGGGTTACAATGGGGGCTGGTTTCCATCTTTGTGTTTATTACTGTCTTTCCCACAACAAACCTATTACTGTCTCCTCAGTAGTAATTCCCATTGTGGTCCATGAGGTCCAGTGGGTGAAAATGGGGGCTGGTTTCCATCTCTGTGTTCTCCCCCCACCCTTTCGCAGCACAAGCATATGTGTGTCTACTTGGAAGCAACTCCCATTGGGCTCAGTGAGGCTTGCTCCTAAAATGCAGGTGCATCTGGAAAGGGGAAAGGGGGGGAGCCTCTCTTATTGGTTGAGCAGCCCCTGCCAGTCAGATGTCATTCACTCCATCCCCCCACACCAGGACATATGTTCTGTGAAGTGATTTTTACTGGTGCAGAGATTCTGCTTGTGGAACCTCTCAGCGGCTTTTGATACCATCGACCGTGCTATCCTTCTGGATAGGTTGTCTGGGTTAGGAGTTGGAGGCACCGCGCTGCACTGGTTCCGCTCCTACTTGGATGGCTGATTCCGGAAGGTGGTGCTGGGGGATTATTGCTCTGTGCCATGGCAATTGTGCCATGGGGTTTCACAGGGCTCTATTTTATCCCCAATGCTGTTGAACGTCTACATGAAACCACTGGGGGAGGTTATCTGGAGGTGTGGGCTGAGGTGCCATCAATATGCAGATGACACCCAGCTCTACCTCTCTTTCTCATCAAAACCAGGTGAGGCTGTGGCTGTTCTGAATCAGGGCCTGGGCATGATAATGGACTGGATGAGGGCTAATAAACTGAAACTCAATCCAGACAAGACGGAGGTCCTGTTAGTGGGTGCTTCGTCTGCCCGGCTAGGTGATATTCAACCTGTTCTGGAGGGGGTTGCACTCCCCCTGAAGGATCAGGTTTGTAGTTTGGGGGTGCTCTTGGATCCAGAACTGTGACTTTAGGCACAGGTGAACTCAGTGGCATGGAGCACTTTTTATCAGCTTAGGCTGGTATACCAACTACGCCCTTATCTGGACAGAGATAGCCTAGCTACAGTTATCCATGCTCTGATAACTTCTCGTCTGGATTACTGCAATGCGTTATACGTGGGGCTGCCTTTGAAAACGGTACGGAAACTTCAGCTGGTGCAAAATAGGGCAGCAAGATTGTTAACAGATACTGGCCTGCGAGCTGATATAAGTCCAGTACTTTTCCAGCTGCACTGGCTGCCAGTCCATTTCCGGGCCCGATTCAAAGTGCTGGTGTTAACATTCAAAGCCCTTAACGGCTTCGGGCCAGGTTACCTGAAGGATCGCCTCCTCCCATATGTGCCTGCCCGGACCTTAAGATCATCATCAGCGGCCCTTCTCCATGAGCCCCTGCCAAAGGAAGTCAGGCAGGTGGCTACTAGGAGGAGGACTTTTTCTGCTGTGGCACCTCGGCTCTGGAATGAGCTCCCAAGTGAGGTTCGCCTGGCGCCTACATTGTACTCCTTTCGGCGCCAGGTGAAGACCTTTTTTTTATTTTCCCAGGCATTTTAGCATTTTAGCTTTCTAAATTTTTAGCTTTGCTGTTTTAAGTCTCTATTTTAAACTCCTGCACTGCTGCTAGGTTTTATTGCGGTTGTATCGTTATATTGTGGTTTTAATGTTCTATATATTTTAAACTGTTTTATTGGGTGTTGTTTGGGTTTAATTTTTGTGAACCGCACAGACAGCTTCGGCTATTGGGTGGTATAGAAATGAAATAAATAAATAAATAAATAAATAATTAAACAAACCAACAAACAAACAATCCCTGCTCACAACAAAGCCAATTCCTTTTTAAAAATACAGTATTCCTCCCTTAACTTCTGCTTCGCTTGTCATGGGAACACAGCCCTGGTAAAATATGGCTTTAGATTTCTCATTATGTGCTGATACAGATGTCATACATTTGCTGAATTAACATCTAGTGGCAACATGTTGGAAGAGCCTCGTGTGGTGCAGAGTGGTAGGTGGCAGTATTGCAACCAAAACTCTCCCCACGACCTGAGTTCGATCCCAGCGGAAGCCAGGTTTCAGGTAACCAGCTCAGGTCGACTCAGCCTTCCATCCTTCCGAGGTCAGTAAAATGAGTACCCAGCTTGCTGGGGGAAAGATAGTCATGACTGGGGAAGGCAATGGCAAACCACCCCGCTATCGTCCGCCATGAAAATGCCAGCGTAAGCGGCGTCCCTCTAGGGGTCAGTAATGACCCAGTGCTTGCACAGGAGGAACCTTTCCTTTCCTTTCCTGCAACATGTTATCACAAATGCATAACATCTGCTCTGATAAAAGGGTGCAACTAATTTTATCCATTATGAGAAAATCGGATAGGAATTAATAAACATTTTATAAATACCACCTGAACTCTATCTCTAGGAACTTCAAGAGTTAGGATTCAGAAGTCTTCAAATACTGCATTTATCAACCTGCCGGTTAGCATTCTGGAGAAGTTGAGTCCTGGGTCGGAACCCAGAACAACCCCCTTCTACCAGCTCTCTAAGAATATTCCAATCGAGGGTAAAATGCAAAGATCCATCAGTATGGGGACCTTTGTAAATGGTAGAGATCTATTCCATGGTAATCTATCGATGAAAGAGGTTGGAAGGACGGTTTCTCCAGCCTTTTTATCACAGCTCAGCAAGATATCTTCTGGAGACTTTGATCTCTAAAAAGCGCTTTTGTTGACCAAGTCCAAGCAGGCTACAGAGCTTCAGTCAGGCAAAACTGGCCGAGAAGTTTTCAGTTTCAGGCTGGAGAGAAGGCTTGTTTTGATTTGCATAGGCAGGATGCACTTTCAGCAGATCCCCTAAACGTAATCAACCACATGAAGGATGTAAATGGTAGGGGAGAAAATTTCCACACTCAAATGTATGCATTTTCAATAGGGATGGCGGAGAATTTCTCCCTGAAACTTCGGGGGGCCGAGCGCCAACGTGTTCAGCTCCCCGAACAAGTTTCGGGGAGAAATTCTCTGCACCCCCCCCACACTCCCCACCCCCCTGGGACGGGACTTACCTTTGCCGAATGTCCCTCCTGGCGGCGGGTCCGGCCGGCGGTTCAGCGGATGTTCGTGCGGGGCGGGAGCGGCAGCCGGTCTTTCGACAGGCTGCAGCTGCCGCCATTCCAATAAAAGAAAAAAAATCCACGCCCCCGTGATAGTCTACGTGATGATTAACGTAGCCTATCATGGCTAGATTTGCAAAGTCAGCCATGATAGGCTACGTAAATCGTCACGTAGCCTATCACGGGTGACTTTAAAAAAAAAAAGCGCGTTTGGATAATGGCGTCCTCCATAGGGAGCCGCCATTCCTGTTCCTTATTTGGTCACTGTAGTCTACGTAAAGGTTTATGTAGACTATGGCGAAAATTTTATTTTCGCCGTAGTCTATGTAAACATTTACGTAGACTACAGCGACCAAATAAGGAACGCGAATGGCGGCTCCCTATGGGGGCCGCCATTAGTGTACGCGCTTTTTTTTTTTTTTTAAAGTCACCCATGATAGGCTACGTGACGATTAACGTAGCCTATCACGGCTGACTTGGCAGATCTAGCCATGATAGGCTACGTTAATCGTCACTTAGCCTATCACGGGCGCGTTTTTGTTTTTTTTTTACTTTGGAGTTCGCGGCAGGGCGAGGCGGGAACCCTCCCCCCCCCGGCCTGAACTTCGCAGGGGGAGCAGCGAAGTGCCTCCCCCCCACCGCGAACAAGCTTCGACGACAGGTAAGTCACTTTCATCCACCCCTAATTTTCAATGATAGAGGGAGGATTAAGGGACCTAGTAAAACAGCAGCTTCCAGTCAAGGGATCTATTATCTGCCCACAGGTTGCCTTTACACTAAATAAATCTCTTGCAGCCCTCCCATTCTGTAGACTTTCCTTGTCTATTACGGGCTCCCAGACAGTGACCACGTGATTGTTGAGAGGGGAAGCTTTTAATTTTCAAGGTTGCATAGAACAGAAAGAAACAACATCAGCTAGTGCCTGTTTCAATCCCGTTCCATTCTGACTTTAAAAACAAACAAACACATGGTTCATTAGTTCCGGATCTTTTTGGAGCGAAATAACAGGAGATATCTCTGGATGTGCCCTGGAGGTTAATGACTTCATGAAAAGGACCTGCAAACATCTATGAGTGAGCAACTCAATAGCAGGATAAAAGCTCCAGGTGAAGGCACCCACAGCAAGGCCCAGCCTGAGGAAGGACTGAACCCCCACCTCATAGGTTGATACAGGTTGGAGTGGAGGTTCATTCTGCTTTCAACAACTGTGGAATACTCAAGGACATTCAGCAGGGAAGTGGTGTATCTAAATCCCACCCCAATTATAGGGAGTGTGGATGGCAGGGAATGAGATACCTGGATAAGAAAGAGTTGGGCGCAAATGAGGCCCATACATTAAATGATTCAGAGACCATCTCAGTCCCTCCAGTACATCTCAAGTGATCACATCACACCATCCTTTTGATAAGATTGAACCGCTCCACTCAAATAAAGGTGGAGGATAAAAGCTTTTATATCCCACAAGACAGGGCTAAACAGTCCCCTGGTTCATCTCACATTAACCCTCCTATCCTCTCATTGGATCCTAAAGAAGCAAGAGGTCCCCCACCTTGTAATTGACAAGCCTGAGCTAATCAAGATCTGATGCAACAGAAGATCCTTCCTTTTTTAGTGTGGAAAATTGCCAGCTGGAATACCCATGAATAGGACAGAACATTTCTAAAATTGCTTCAGGAGCATGACGTTATTTGTACACAGGAGACGTGGATAACCGACTCAGAAATAGATAAGATGTATCTGGAAGGTTAGACATCTTGGATCATCTGTGCAAAAAAGCTGTCTTCTAGGGGCCTCCAGCTGCCAGCTTTCCTATTCTGTTAAACCAAAAATCAAAGCTTGATACCCAACAGGCACAGGTGGAAGTTGCTCCGTCCCTATTAACAGGAAGATTGTGGTCAGGAAATAGTTTCTCCTTAATCATAATTAGCATCTTCGTATATCCCCTCCTCCAATAGCATGACAGCCTCCCCTAGTACATTATGGGCTGAATTGGAGTCAGGGCTTGATTAAGTAGAAAATGAATTCCCACGTTTTATTGTTATAGTAGTGGGAGATTTCTGTGCCAGAATCAGTGGAAACAAAAATAAGTTAGCAGGTCATCTGAATATTGAGGAAAAGGGATTATTAACTGTCTTCCCAACAGATTCTGAGAGATATGGCGGTAAACCTAAGGGGTAATACATTTTTGGAGTTCCTGTTCACAAGGAATTATTTAATATTAAATAGGTCCTACCCTAAAAACACCCCAGGAAACATTACCTATTTATCATTTAGAGGTCAAAGTATAATTGATTCTGTGTATGTTTCTATGAATAAGATTAGGGACTTATCAATTTTCAGGTTATCTCTATGGGCCATTGGGATCAACAGCCTCTGAGGTTGGAATTTTTTTAGAGAGTATGGAAGTTCTCAGATTTTTGCTCATGAAGAGTATCAGGTCAGAGTTGAATTAGCTGGCCAAAGGAGGGTTAAATGGATTAAATAATCTCATAATGGATACATTTAATTGTACCCTTTTATTGGAGCAGATGTTATCCATTCGGGATTACATTTTGCAACTAGATGTTAATTCAGCAAATGTATGACATGTGTATCTGCATATAATGAGAAATCTAAAGCCAAATTTGACTAGGAGCAAGTATGGGGTGCTGAAATGTACTTATCAGACAAAGAGGTATTCAACCTTTATGATATCCTCTGCTCTTAAAGGAGTAGATGTTAAAGACAAAATAAATGTCATGAGATGTAATTTGCAGTTTGCTTGAAACAGCTGGCCAATTGGTTTTGGATAATTTATAAAGACCAGCTGTAATTGCCAGGATTTGTTAAGAGGGAGGGGATCTCATACAATATGCTGTCTGGTACCTGCAGTTGGAACCAAGTTTACCTTGACTGGAAAGTCACCAATGGTCTATAGGTCCTGGTTCTCATCTATCCCTGCCTCTGTATTTTGTTTTGATATGTTTAACATTGGATTTGGTGATTTACTTCCTTTCATCTCTAGCATCTTGTTCTGGAACTGACACTGAGATGCTTCCTCCAGTTTTTCCTAGTCATTCAATAATTTGAGGAGCCTCTTTGAATTAAACAGTGGTATTTTCTTTAGAGAGAAAATGTGTAGAGAGACGACTCTACACATGGACATCACCAGATGGTCAATATCGAAATCAGATTGATTATGTCCTTTGCAGCCAAAGATGGAGAAGCTCTATACAGTCAGTAAAAACAAGATCTGGTGCTGATTGTGGCTCAGATCATGAGCTTCTTGTGGCAAAATTTCGGCTTAAGTTGAAGAACGTAGGGAAACACACTAAACCATTCAGGTATGACCTAAATCATATCCCTGATGAATATACAGTGGAGGTGAGGAATAGATTTCAGGGATTAGACCTGATAGACAGAGAGCCTGAGGAACTATGGACAGAGGTCTTTAATGTTGTTCAGGAGGCAGCAACTCAATCCATCCCAAAGAAAAAGAAATGCAAGAAAGCCAAGTGGCTGTCTGATGAGGCTTTACAAGTAGCTGAGGAAAGAAGGGAAGCAAAAAGCAAGGGAGAAAGGGGAAGATATATCCAACTGAATGCAGAGTTCCAGAGAATAGCAAGGAGAGACAAGAAGGCCTTCTTAAATAAACAATGCAAAGAAATCGAGGAAAACAACAGAATGGGAAAGACTAGAGTTCTTTTCAAGAAAATTGGAGTTCTCAAGGGAACGTTTTGTGCAAAGACCGGCATGATAAATGACAAAGAAGGCAGGGACCTAACAGAAGCAGATGAGATTAAGAAGAGGTGGAAAGAATACACAGAAGAACTATACAGGGAAGATCTGAATGTCCCTGATAGCCATGATAGTGTGGTCACTGAACTTGAGCCGGACATCCTTGAGAGTGAAGGATTGACAAAGGTCCGTCTAATCAAAGCTATGGTTTTCCCAGTAGTAATGTATGGCTGTGAGAGCTGGACTATAAGGAAGGCTGAGCGCCGAAGAATTGATACTTTCGAACTGTGGTGCTGGAGAAGACTCTTATGAGTCCCCTGGACTGCAAGGAGGTCAAATCAGTCCATCCTAAAGGAAGTCAACCCTGACTGCCCATTGGAAGGACAGATACTGAAGCTGAAGCTCAAATATTTTGGCCACCTAATGCAAAGAGAAAACTCTCTGGAAAAGACCCTGATGCTGGGAAAGACTGAAGGCAAAAGGAGAAGGGGATGGCAGAGGATGAGATGGCTAGATAGCATCACTGATGCAATGAATATGAACTTGAGCACGCTCCAGGAGAGAGCGCAGGACAGGAAGGCCTGGCGTGCTATGATCCATGGGGTCACGAAGAGTCGGACACGACTGAACGACTGAACAACAACAAATTTTCTTTAGATGAGCTGAACTTGTGACATATTTTTGCTTTTATTTTTAGACCTTCCATAGACCCCTCCACAAAGGCTATTTCCTGGGCCAGACTATCACCAGCCTCCCCATAACAATAATCTTCATTAAACAGTACCCATGGACAGCTTCCTTATCTGGATCCCCTCGCTGGTCAGCTTCATTTTGAACAACAACAACAGCAACAACAAAGATCTGTAATCCTAAATTGATCTTGTGCCTTGACATAAGACACCACATTTTCCATCACCAGAGTTCAACCTAGCTGCCTGAACCCCACTCTATTATGAACCCTCTTGCCACACCCAACTACAGACTAACTACAGACTACAGACCCAAGTTCAGGCTGATACTACAACTTCAATTAAATGTTTCGTTATGCAGCTAAAAAGGGCATGAGATCAATTCACCTAGAAGGCAGAGAAAAATCAGAAGCCCGGTGAAAAACCTTTTCCTAGCCCAATGATGGAGGATTTTGATCAAGAAATTGGTCAAATTTCCTTTTATGCAGCCACAGAGAATCAATAATAATTTAGACCAAATGGTAGAACAGTATAATTTGCAGCAAGGAAGAATATTCGGGACAGTGCCTTCAGTTCAGAACCAGATAAAGCCATTAAATCCATTAAAAAGGCTAAGCCAAACTATAAAACCCAAAACATAGCCAGCTCTCACATCACCTCTTAAGCAACACCTTGAAACCCAAACCTCGCCCCAGTTATTAACAATAGTTTGGCCTTCCTCCCATGACATGGAGAGACCATGCCTGGAGGAGACAGTTGTCATTCACAGGGAAGCAGGTGGGCACTCCATTGAGTAGGGAGGTGCAGTTGTTTCTTAGAGGAGGCCCTCCCTCTCTAAGTAGACCATCCCTGATAGAGCAGATGGCACATTCAAAAGTAACTAGATATCATAAAAGACTCTGCTGATACTGGTTCGTATGAAGGAGATGCATCAATCACTTCTCGCAAACATTTTTTTTTCTCCAGATGTCCACCTGCACATGGAGCTGAGTAGAGACTTCAGGAAGTTGCAGAAGTGATTTAATTTCTTAACCTTATAATTATTAAAATGATAATAATCTATCCTTCATCTTGACAAAGCTCATGGGACACCCCCCCCACCGCGAAAAATCAGTTTGGCGTCTATTGATATCAACATCAGCTTCAAGACCCACATGAGGTGACGTCTTGCACCCAGGCACAAAAGGACGGGAACATAAATGCCTCCTGGGCCAGCGAGGGCTTGGGGTGAGGCTTAGGGCAGGTATGGAGGACTCTGTGGGCATGAGGCTTACTTAGAATCATCACTCTAAAATGTGAAGCCTTTGGTGGCGGGGATCTGTCTGCATAAGTAAAGCCACTGAAGCCTCAGTTTGCAAGGGGTCTGTGGCTTCTTTGAATCATTCTTCGAATTGCTTGAGAGGAGCAAGGTGGAGGCTCTGCCAGGCATCCCAAGCATGATTCTGCTCATGCTGCTCCTTCTGCTCCACCAGGCCACCTGTGGGGTGCTCAAGGCCAAATGCCCTTTGACTCTGGGAAGGGATGAACTCCACCCATGGAATCATTACAGCCCAGGGGACCACTTGATTAGTGCAGTCATCTCTGCGGGACGTGCTGACTTTCTGCCACACACTTTCTACGAGCCTCCCTCCAACAGACTTGCGTGGTAAGCAATTTTGTGAGTGACGGCGTTCCTGCGGCTCCACTCACTATGGATTCCATGAGCGCCAATCACCCCGATTAACACTTAGTGTCTCTGTTATCTGGAAGCTGGTCAATCACTGTCCTATTTTGCCATCAACAGGCATTCACAACTGAAGGTACAGACTGCTGATTCATTTTTCAAAGCATAGTGACATATCAGAGGACAACTTGAGCTAGGGATCTTATGACTATTAGAGCAGTGCAGAGCCTGCCCTTCCAGAAGTTGGAACAGCAGCTGGCCAGGCTCCTTCTGAACGAAAACATATGTTGTTGGATGAGGTGGTCTAACTGATCAATACTCGTCAAACAAAGGGTACACCAAGCATATTTTCACTGGATTCAGTTCTGGATTTGAACTAAGATAATTAGTAAAGAAAAATCTTTGGAATCCACTGTTTATTTTTATCAGAAATATGCTTGTAACATCAAATCAAAACATGACTTGCATGAAGTGACATTAGAACATTTTTGTTGTTAAACAGAGCTTTGCTGAAGGTTCTTAGATCATGATAGCTTAACATGAAATAGCATTTCTTAAATATTTCTTCTTAGACATAATACTTTAAAAAGGAGAGAATTCATTCTGCAGTCAGAAGGGAATAGGCTGTTCAGATGAGAATTTGTTATCAGAAGCTCCCACATTCTAAACTTACCAGGTACTAATACTTTTGTTTAGAACTTAATATTATCTAAAAGGTAAAAGGTAAAGGTGTCCCCAATCAGTCGTGTCCAACACTAGGGTGCGGTGCTCATCCCCGTTTCTAAGCCGGAGAGCCAGCGCTGTCCGAAGATGCTTCCATGGTCATGTGGCCGGCATGACTGAACACCGAGGTGCACGGAACACTGTTACCTTTCCCGCCGAGGCGGTACCTATTTATCTACTTGCAATTTCTTGCTTTCAAACTGCTAGGTTGGCAGGAGCTGGGACTGAAGACAGGAGCTCACTCCGTCACGCAGCACTCGGGTCTCGAACTGCTGACCTTCCGACCTTCCAGTCTGCAGTTCAGCGTCTTAACCACTAAGCCACCGCGGCCCTTTAATATTATCTACTGTCTTATATATTGTCTACATATTACATTTTACGTTCCTGAGCCATGCTGGATCAGACCAAGGGTCTATCCAGTCCAGCATTCTGTTCACACAGTGCCCAACCACCTGCCAATACGGAACTCAAAAACAGGGCATGAGAGCAACAGCAACTGGTGCACACAGGCTGCCCGCCTCTGGTACCGGGGGCAGCACAAAGCCAACAAGACTAGTAGCCACTGATCACCTTTTCCTTCAGGAATTTGTCCAGCCCCCTTTTAAAGACATCCAAATTGCTGCCCATCACTACTTCCTGTGGTAGCAAATTCCATAGTTTAACTATGTGCTGTGTGAATAAGTCTTTCCTTTTATCTGTCCTGAGATTTCCCACCAATCAGCTTCATAGGATAACCCTGGTTCTAGTATTTTGAGAGAGCGAGAAAAAGGTCTCCTTATCCACATTCTCCACACCATGCATAATTTTGTAGACCTCGATCATGTCTCCCCTTACCCTCCTTTTTTCCAAGCTCAACAATCCCAGCTGTTGTAACCTTCTCTCATAGGGGGGATGCTCCAGCCCCTTGATCATTTCAGTTGCCCTTTTCTGCACTTTTTTCCAGCTCTACAATCTCTCTTTTTAATTGTGGTGACCAGAACTGTACACAGTATTCCAAGTGTGGTCCATCATAGATTTGTATAAGGGATGTATGATATTGGCAGTTTTATCCTCAATTCTTTTTCTAATTATGCCTAAGATGGAGTTTCTATTTTTTGCACAGGCTGCACACTGGGTTGACATCTTCACTGAGCTGTCCGACCCAACCCCAAGCTCTCGTTCCTGGTGTATAACCTATACAATTGATATGCAAAAACTAGAGTACACTTTTGACCTTGAATAATACAACTTCACACCTGTTGATTACTCACATAACATTTTGGCCCAAGTGATAGGGCTTTAACTCAGCATTTCTTCTCTGGATACTATCTGAGTCAACTGAACCATTTTTTTTTTATGCCAGTTATCCAGAATTCATTGTGAATCTGCTTGTGAACTTGTTATCTACACTTTCATATTGTTCCTAGGTATTTCCTAAAATCACAGACACTGCCTAATTCCAGCATGCAATGAACATCCGTACTAGCTTTGCCTTAAAACTGATCGTAGAGATTAGGGATGTTAAAGAATTTCGCCACGAATCTCGGGTAGGCCGAATGCCAGCGCATTCGGCCCCCTGAAATCGGTGGCAAAACGGTCTGTCACCCCCCTGCCCCCCCCGGGACGGGACTTCCCTTGTGCGAATGTCCCTGGCGGCGGCAGGTCCGGCAGCAGTTTGGCAGCGGTTCAGCAGCGGCGGCTGCGGCGGCCGGTCTTCCGACTGGTGGTTGCCGCCACCATTTCCAAGTTAAAAAAAAAAACCATGATAGGCTACATAAATGTTTAACATCCTTGCGTCCCTGCAGTCAGCCGTGATAGGCTACGTAAATGTTTACATAGCCTATCATTGCTGAGTTAAAAAACAAACAAACGCGCGTACACAAATGGCGGCACCCATGGGCACCGCCATTTGCGTTCCTTATTTTCACACGTGTAGTCTACGTAAACATTTACATAGACTATGGCGAAAATAAGGGAAATGCAAATAGGGTAGCATCTACGCTATTTGCATTCCCCTTATTTTCGCCATAGTCTACGTAAATGTTTACGTAGACTACACGTGCCAAAATAAGGAACGCAAATGGCGGCGCCCATGGGTGCCGCCATTTGTGTACGCGCATTTGTTTGTTTTTTAACTCAGCAATGATATGCTACGTAAACATTTACATAGCCTATCACAGCTGACTGCAGGGCCACAAATGGTGGCGGCTATGGCCACCGCCATTTGCAGTCCCGGCAGGACAAGTTTCACGGCGAGAGGGACGGGGCGCCTCCCGCCCCGGCCAGAATTTCGGGGGGGAGGGACGGGGTGCCTCCATCCCGGCCAGAATTTCATGGGGGAGGGATGGGACGCCTCTCCCCCGGCCAGAATTTCAGGGGGAGGGACGGAGGGCCTCCCCCCCACCGCAAATCAACTTTCATCAAAGGTAAAGGACTTTCGTACATCCCTAGTAGAGATTGAGGCTGGAACATGACTACGTTTCCGCCAGCAAGGACACCACATCAGTCATTAAGTAAGAATTGGCAGTTGTGCTTCTGACCTTGGCTTGGGATCAAGTGTTTGGGAAACAGAATGCAGATATGTACATTGTCTCAAAGTTAGCAGATGGAGCAACAACTGATTATGTTAGTTTTATTGAAGATAGGAGAACAATGTGACATATTTACATTTCTTCTTTTTATTTTTTTTCAGGAATGGATACACAGATTACTGGAAGATCCTGTCCTCCTTCTTCGCCATTCAGGAGATCAACCAGAATCCCTGCCTGTTACCCAACATTACCCTAGGCTACAGTATCTATGACAACTATCGCAATGCAAAAGTGACTTCGGATGTTTTTCTAGACCTGCTCTCACCCGGGCAGGCAAATGTTCCAAACTACAGCTTTGGAAAGGGGAAGCACCCATTGGCTGTCCTTGAAGGGGCCGACTCTGAAAACACTATCCAGATTTCAGCCATGTTGGGGATCTATAAAATTGCACAGGTACGGTGAGTTGGCACTTGCAGCCTGAGACTAATTCCACTGTAAGGATTGTCTTGGGCCTTCCAATTTACATTCGGGCACAATATGGGGTATGGGGAGTTTAAAGTTTAAGGAGGTAAGAGGATGCTTATAGAGAATTGATGCCCGGGGCAATGGGGCAAGTAGGAAGATGGGTATGTCAGTTTCTTACCAGAGGGGTAATGGGATAATGTGTTCAATTGACATAATTTATGCTATCAGATGAGGCTGCATACATCTCTAAGGATGACGTTGCTCTAAGTAGAAGGTTATCACAGGACATTTGGAAGGTGAAGAACAGAACTAGTTTCAACTGGTTTTAGGAAAAGGAGAAGGAGAAAGGGGTCTTTTGACCCCAGGAAAGGGGAACTGAGACATTTTTGGAGGAAACAAGTTGCATCAGGATAGCAGAGAATTTCTGGGAAATGTGTCATGAAAACACACATATGAAATGCCGTGGTGCAATGGAAAATATTTTTTTGGAACAGGTATTAGAGAGGAGGACATCAAGATAGAGGAGTGTTGAAGTTTGGACATGGAAAGGAGTGGAGTCTCCCTTTTAGGAAAGGGTCCTTTTCACCAGAAAAAGAACTTGCATGATGAATAGTAACCAAAGAGAGCTGCTAGAGGTGTGAGACTTACTGTTATCTTTGCTTTGCTGGCTGAAGGCTTATGTGCATGTTACAACTTTATCTTTTATCTTTCTTTAATAAATGCATTATCTTATGTTGTTGTTTTAGTCCTTATTTGTAGAATAAATGTAAAATCTGAGTGAATGTGAACACTCTGGTCTCAGTCCCCAAAGGAACCTCATCTACAACATCTGGGCCATACAGAGGCTATGAAATTGCCTGGGGACCTGAAATTTTGCCTCCAGTTTTTTTTCTTACACCACTTGAGGTTGTGTAGCGAGAAATCAAAATATGCTCCAAAGAACTCCAACAGAAACCTCTTCTCCCTATGGAAATAGGTGGTCCGGATCCACTGTATGGAGCAAAGGGTTAATAGAAACCTACCATTCTCCTTTCACTGAGGTGCTGGAGAAGACTCTTACGAATCCCCTGGACTGCAAGGAGGTCAAATCACTCAATCCTAAAGGAAATCAACCCTGACTGCTCATTGGAAGGACAGATACTGAAGCTGAAGCTCAAATATTTTGGCCACCTCATGCGAAGAGAAAACTCTCTGGAAAAGATCCTGATGCTGGGAAAGACAGAAGGCAAAAGGAGAAGGGGACGGCAGAGGATGAGATGGCTAGATAGCATCACCGATGCAATGAATATGAACCTGAGCACACTCCGGGAGAGCGCGCAGGACAGGAAGGCCTGGCGTGCTATGGTCCATGGGGTCACGAAGAGTCGGAGATGACTACACAACTGAACAACAACAACAACCATTCACAAGAGTCCCATTCTGCTCTGGTGGGCCCATAATGTCGATTCAAATCAAATCAAATTTTATTGAATAAATCTTCAGACCATTTCAAACACCATAAACACACCTTAAAACTAACGATGAAGACACGCATCTTAAAACATTAAACTAATAAAAGGTTATATAGATGTATAGATACATTTTGATAGAATGAGAGTTTATACCCCCCTTTTGACAGTACACACTTTTAAATCACTGCTACATGGCTCATTTAGTCAATTTTTCCTTTTCGTTTTTCTTTAACCTTGCTGCATAAACTGCAAAGAGGGCCTCTGCATCACAAAATGGTGTGAAACTCATATGAGAAAATTGTCCACAGCTGACCAATTTCCTGTAAAGCTAGGAAACGAAGATGGATAATGTTCCCTGGCACTGGAATATAACTGGCATGACAGTAAAAGGTGGGCCAGAACTGCCCCTGCAGGTGCCCCAGATATGCTGCCTTGCCCTGGAGTGTGCCGAAATCTTCCCTGTCACATCATCACATTTGCTTGAATCAAAGACAGGCGGAGGCCATCCACTGGGAGGAAGAGATTTTCTTCTTCTTCCTGAGACTGGATTTCAGCCCTGGCTAACTGTTTCACAACCTTTGTTTTCAACAGAGCAGCTATGTCTATCTACACACTAGGATCTGATGATCATTGTGCAAAAACATGACTAACATTACAGCTAGAAACACTTAGAGCCTCACCCCTAAAAGCACAATTTAAGAACAAATTTGAGGAATTTTGCAGCCAAGATTTTCCTAAGGTTTTAGCTGCCTGTTCAGGTAGGCATTTCTCAGGAGCCTGGCTTCATTTGAACTAACTTCCACCAATAGTTAGATAACGTAAGTTGATGCGGATCTGAACGTACCTCTACTCCAAGTTCACTTCAAATTGTGTGAACCAGAGAGACTTTGGACACCACTAAGCTGTCCATGCAGTCTATATGTGAAACAGAAATTCTACACAAGGGCAAAGCATGTGATTAGCATCCGGTGATGTTTTATCTTCATTCATGTCCATAGAGCTTAGAAAGGAGAGGGCACTCAGGGACACCAGTACAGTGGGGTGGGTAAAATAATTGAGGGCACCCCTAAGAATTAAGCATGCTCCTACTCCCAGGATACTTGGATGAACTGTTGTGCCATTCCTTATTAAGGCTCCAGAAAAAGAGCCTTTAGTGTGGTGGCCCCCTTCCTGTGGAGTTCCCTGCCTTTAGAGGTCAGGCAGGTGCCAAGTGCCAACATTGTGTTCCTTCTGGCACGTCCTGAAGACATTGTTATTTCAAGAGGCCTTCCTTGCATGACCATGGTTTGTTAAATTCCACGTCATTGGGGTTTGCCTTTTATAAAAGATTTTGAATTTCTTAACCTGCTTTTTTATTATTTTACTGTGTTGTTCACCACTCCAAAATCTTCTGATGTGGAGCAGTATATAAATATAGTGAATGAATGAATGAATGAATGAATGAATGAGGAGACTCAGGAGATGCTCTGTAGTTTAGGCTCTATAGGGAACCTTCATTTTTTTTTTGGATTTTTCAGGGTTTTGTAACTGTGAACCTGAAAGATGTTATTCATGATTAAATTAAGAATATTTGACTATTTAGACTGAGGTTTCACACAGATAATTGCAAGGTAAGAGGCACCATCTTAAGAGATGAAGAACTGGTTTTGGGGACTGAAACACAACAAACCACCCATCTCTTCCTTTCTTGGCCAGGTCGCTTATGCTTTTGATTCTCAGGATCTGAGCGATAAAACTCAGTTTCCTTTCTTCTACCGAATGGTCCCTAAAGAAGAAACCCAGTACCCAGGAATTGTCAAAATGCTGCTGCATTTCAGATGGACAATGATTGGTCTCTTTGCAGTCGAGACCGACAACGGAAGTAGATTCATGAGGATGTTGGCACCTGAGCTCATCAGGAATGGCATTTGTGTTGTTTTTTCAGAAAGCCTATCACAAGTGAAAGCAAATTCTGCCCAAGTCCGTCCTGGTTCATTTCAAAGATGGCAAGAGGTCAATGTCTTTCTTTTTTGTGCCGAGATTAGTTCCTGGTTACAGGGAATATACATGTTGCAAGGTTCACTTGAAAGAGTGATGAAACCCAGTGAAGGGAAAGTCTGGATCACAACGGCGATGTGGGACATCACTTTTGAGTTAAAGTATAGTAATCTACCTTTCCAGCGCATCTATGGGTTATTTTCTTTCTTTCTCAAGACAAAGAAAAAGCCAAATTATGGTGACAGTGTACTCATTTTCTTTATGGAACAGTTGGTGGAGGAAGAATTTAATTGTTCTTATTCAAAGCATGCATTGTCTGTAAAAGGCTGGAAAAGATGCACAGGAAATGAGAAACTGGAGGCCCTGCCCCAAGAGGACATTGACCGAATCCACTCTCTAGACTCCTACATCACTTACAACACTGTTCAGGCTGTGGCACATGCCTTAGATGCTGCTTATTCATCCAGACCGAGGAGGAGGAAGGTGGAGGGTGGAGACAGGGTGGATGTTCAAAGGCTTCAGCCATGGCAAGTATGCCCTTTTCCATCACATTTACCCCTTCTGATCAGATAATCATTTGCACAATTCCGGAATCATTGCCTTGGATTTAGAATATGAGACAGTGAGGTGAAGTGTTGAAGACCTATGAGGGAAAAACCCATTTGTGAAACTCCTGGGATTTCTCCCTTTCTTACCCCTTACACAGGCTTCAGAGGATGCAGCCCTTCTGGTAATGCCTCTCTTCCCCATAATCACTTCAAGCCATCTTGCAAGAGCCCATATAAGTAGGGTAGAGAATCAATAGGCCTTTCCTTACATTCATCCAGATCCTTTTGCGAGCGGAGATGGGTCAAAGAAGACGCAGACAACAAGCTTGGATTGAAAATTGGGCCACATTTATTGAAATATTTGCAAAGGGGTAACTAGGACGGGCATCTAACTGTGTCAGCGGCTAGCTGACATTTCTAGGGCGAAGACACACGCAGCCTGAGGGGTGGCGGTGATCTCACCATCCCTCCGGACTGCCCCTTCTGTGGGAGGTAGACCTTCCGGTGTCACCCCCAACCCGGTGCCACACAACACCTGGGTGAGTGAGTAGGGTTGGTCTCCCAGGCAACCCTTATCCCCCTGCCGAGCCGCACAACCCTTTCGGGGGGCCTCAGATGTCACCTGTCACCATAAGGTGCCTCTGCATGCACACCATCCCTACTCCCTTTCCTGTTTTGCCCGTCCTAGCCGCCAAGTGGAATGTGACCGATGATATAGACTGTATTCCCTTACAGGACACACACAACCCGCATAACAGTGTGACGTAGGCAAAAAAGACTCACAGTCCTAGGCCAATCTGGCTGTGAACCAAAAAATTCCTACATGGCTCCCAAAGGGGCAACCGGCAAAACCCACACTGCTAAGGGGAGGGTGGGAGGAGCTGCGTCACACCAAAGAGCTGAGATAGGGAGGGGGGTCGAGTTTAAGACAACTCGGCCCGCTTCTCCCTGACTGGTGGTGCGACTGGGGTGCACCAATCAGAGGCCCATACGTCTTATCACCCCACCCGCCCACAATGCCCCCCCCTTTCAGCCAGACAAGCTGGTGCCGGGTAGGGCAGGTTTGTCTGTAGGATTTTGCATGTAGTTCCAGACTCTCATTGGGGTGTTTGAACTGGTGGGATTATTTTTCTCGGGTAAGCTAGAGAGGTCCTGAGGCCATCTCTGCTCAAAATCCCATGAATTGACTGACTGCAACACAGCCCCCTCCCAACAACATGCAGATGAGGTTGCAATATTCCCAACATAGAGATGCTCAGGTGCTGATCATCTTTGATATTAAACCTACCTTTTATCAGAAGTGGACAAAGGTTTTGTTCTGAAAGCGTTCTTTAAATCAACTTGTGCTATTCAATGCCTTGAATTCAGTTGCTCTCCCAAGCACAAGCTACGCATTTCTATTTACAACGTGATCCTCCGTGAGACTCCTCAGAAATAAATCCTAAGGTGCACAGTTGAATTAGCACCCAGGGAAGTGTGTGTAGGTTTTCAGCCCCTGTGGCACCACTGACAATGATGAATGATTCCTGAAAGATGCCCATGAAGGGCTGTCCTCCCTTTGCCTAAGGGTAAGACTAGGCCCAGGTAGGGATGTCGGAGAATTTCTCCACGAATCTCTGGGAATCCCCGAAATTGGTGGCAAAATTCTCCGCCCCCCGCCCCCCCGGGATGGTACTTACCTCGCGCGAATGTCAGTCTCGGCGGCTGGTCCCAGCAGCGTTTCGGGGGCGGCGGCGGCCGGTTTTCTGACCGGCTGCCGCCGCCGCCATTTCCCAGTAAAGTAAAAAAAAATGATAGGCTACGTAACGCTTTATGTAGCCTATCATGGCTAGATTTTCAAAGTCAGCCGTGATAGGCTACGTAAATCGATACGTAGGCTATCACTTTTTTTTTTTGCATTTTTTTTTCTTTCGTGGCCAGAATTTCAGCGGGGAGGGATGGGGCGCCGCCCCCCAGCTGAATTTTGGTGGGGAGGGGTGGGGCACTTTCCCAGAATTTCGGGGGGAGAACCGAAGCGCCTCCCCCCCTCACTGAAAACAGCTGCGGGACCAGGTAAGGGACTTTCGTCCATCCTTAAGGACAAGGGTATATGTCTAACGGAATCTGCTCAGCAAACTCCTCAAGCAGACAAAGGGACTTGAGGAAGGAAATCAGGCCCCTTGTGAATGTGAAGTGACCCACCCAGACGTTTGAGTATGGAACAAGCCATGGGAGATTCAAGTATGAAATGGGCAGAATTGAGATATGAAAGGTGGAACTGAAATCTCAAATGTGGCTTCTTGTTTCCTTATTGCTGGTGCTTTCTCTGCCATTCTAGCTTCAACCTTTCTTGAGAAACTTCCAGTTTTACAATAATTCTTTGGATGGAATGTATTTGGATGAGAACGGAGTCCTGGCAGCCAACTTTGACATTGTGAACTGGGTGAAGTTTCCCAATAGGTCTGTTGTTAGAGTGAAACTTGGGAGTATAGAAAGATGGGAATCCGCAAGCCTCAAAGTCATCATTGATCAGGATGCCATTGTGTGGCCCCAATGGCTCAACCAGGTGAAGGAAATCAGTCCTTTCATGTCACAGTATTTGTTTATCATCTCCTAACCTCTATTTAACAGGTACATTTAATCAAGGCAATACATGACGTTGGGAAGCAACATGCCATTCCTTCAGTTGCACAGGCTTAACCTCTGGTATGGCATCCAGTTGAATTCTGGAAGCTCTTTTGGGATGTCTCCAACTCTATCCCTCCTTTTGACAGAAGAATGAGCCCTAACACATTTTCCTTGCTGTTCCTTACCGTTCTGCTTAGGCTCTGCCTCATTCCAGGTGTGTGGAAAGCTGTCTCCCTGGATCTGTCAAGGTGGTTCAGGAAGGAAAGCTCGCTTGCTGCTACGACTGTGTTCCCTGTATGAGAGGGACCATCTCCACACAGGAAGGTAGGTGGCTCTGCAGGAAAATGCCACTGCTGGAGAGGAGGTCAGCGATCCACACAGACATTTTCTCTGAAATTTCCCCCTATAGGATTGCTAAATTTGGGTCCTATCTTGAAATATCCTCTGTCTGTCTGTCTGTCTGTCTGTCATTTATCTATCTCATCTATCTACAAGAATTGTCTACCGCTCGATATCTACAGGAGATTCTGGAGTGCTCAGCATAAAAAGGCTAATCAATAAAAAGCTTAAAAGTTTAAAATACCATATTGAAATTATCCTTTGAAAAATACAAAGCTAGCAGCAGGTCAGTTAACAAATGTCTCCAGGAAAAGAGCTTTTTTCAGGAGACATCAGAAGCAACACAGTGACCTAGAGGGGCAGGGAGTTCCAAAGAAAGGGGGCCACCAAGCTGAAGGCCCTTCTCTGGGTGGGCCATAGGTCCATGTGGGTCACACAACATAAGTTTGGAGGATGGATGGTGGGAGATGGGATGGTGACTCCATTTGCTTTCTTGGAGGCTTTTAAGTTGTTTTTTTAAAAATGTAATCCTGGATCCTTCCTTGCAATATCGATACTTCATTTCACAAAGTGAGTCTCAAGCCATGTTGCCATAAGATGGACCTCTCCCTGCAGTTTGGTGGTTGAGACAGTGTATGATATGTACCACCAGCCTAGATGAGTCTAGGGATGGTGGAGAATTCCGCTACGGATTTCAGTGAGAACGCTATGGATTTCAGTGTAACGGCCTGCCCCCCGCCCCTTGCGGTTCCCCCCCTGGGTCGAGGCTTACCCAGGGTGGATGTTCCAGATGGCGGCAGCTCCAGCAGCCGCTGTGGTGGCGGCTGGTCTTCCAACTGGCTGCCGTGGCCGCCATTTGCAGTCTGGTCTTTTTTTTTTTTACCCAGACATGATAGGCTACATGAAGACTTATGTAGCCTATCACATCTGGGTAAAAAAAAGAAAAAGAAAATGTTTACGCAGTTACAGTGGCCGCCATTTGCGTTCCTTATTTTTCACCGTTTTAGTCTATGTAAATATTTATGTAGACTAAACCAGCGAAAAATACGGAGCGGTAATGGTGACCGCCGTAGCCACCACCATTTGCGTGTGCATTTTTTTTTTACATTGCCGTGATTGGCTATGTAAATATTTACGTAGCCTATCATGGTTAAATACAGGGACGCAAATGGAGGCGGCTACGGCAGCCGCGATTTATGTCCTTGCTGCCCAGCGGCCAGATGTCTGGCTGCGGGTGGAGCAGGCTGGCGGCTCCGCAGAATCCCCGCGGAGCAGAGCCGGCCGGGCAGGACTCTGGGGGGAGGGACGGAGCACCTCCCCCCCCCACCGTGAAGCAGATCCGTGAAACCGTAAGTGACTTTCGTACATCCCTAGATGTGTCTTCTCTATGTCACATCACATGCACACGCTCCATGGTTAATACTGTTATGTTCACCCCACATCTCTGAGCAGTGGGAAAAGCCAGGGGCGGAATGTATTCCAGTGTTTGGTTTCCTTTGAAAGGAGGTCAGTGGAGGCTTAGCTGCATTTTCCATGATATGTGTACACAAAACATGAGAGGAGATATGGCGGATTAGGTCAAAGTGTTCTTTCGTCCAGTATTCTGTTGCCAGACAGGCTAATGTGAAGCACATAAGGAGGACATGACCGCAATAGCTCCCTTCCACTCATGTTGCTCTGC